>CCAG010016891.1:0-25577 GCA_001077435.1 Glossina morsitans morsitans | reverse complement strand
TATTTCAATATATATATATTTTTTTTTTTTGATTGTTGGATGGAGATGGACCAAGGCAATAGATTTGTGGATTACATGTCCAAATTTCAGTATATTATATTTCAATATATTGTAAAATTTTTTCTTTTTTGTTTTTTTCTTGACCTTTCTCTATCAATAATTTTTCACAATTAAATTTTTTTTCAAGTTTCAATTTGAAGTTTGGAATGTGTGTCAAGTTGTAAAAAAGGGGCTGCCAATATTAAATATATTTTTATTACTAATACGGTTACTCATTTATGGTATTATGAAGAAAAATTGTAAATTCCTCTTGGCGCGATCACAATTAATGTAACCAACGGTATACTATATATCTATACACGTATATATATAGCTTGTGGTCGAATCGGAAAAATTAACCTTCACATGCCAAAATGGTGTATTACGTAGGCCATTGTTTTCAATTCTATCTCATATATATTCCATGAAAAGTATGCCGTCATATGCATGGAATATGTTTGAACCGCCTAACGTTAAGAAAAAGATATAATTTTTGATCTTCTCCCAGCAAAGCATATAAATAATTGAATTAGGCGAAGCGGTTAAGGGACGAATGCATGTGCCTCCGCTCAGTGACTTAAAATGAAAGGTCGGTGGAACACTAATGGCGGAAATCGTAATATGTCGAGCAGTTACTCCTTGGGACTTTTTTTTGCTTTAGGTTTATGTTAGCTCATTGTCATTGGTCCTCAATGACTTCACTTCTCCCAAATTATTCGTGTGTGTGGAAAAGTGGCTAAATGTTGATGAACCAGAGTAGAATTTTTACAAAAGGTAATCAATCACTTAAATGAAATCATTTTTCAATCAAAACGACATGAAGCCTTTGTTTATTCTGTCAAGTCTTTTTCGAATAAAATAAAATTTTCACACTTTGTGTTCACATTGGAATTTTTTTGAACGCCAAACAGCAAACCTTTCGTTGTTGATATTAATTTGTTCAATTTTGCCAGAAGACGAAAAGACAAAAAACCAATGAATTTGGAAAACGAAGATTTATATCAATTTTTGGGCGATACGTCCAAATTGAGAAAATATTTTCGAAAGATAAGAAGAGACTATTCAGAAATTCACAAAGATGTCATAAGCATTTTGGCTGCCTACAGGTCTCCTGAGACTGAGAATATATCAATAAAATAGAAAACACCTAAAATATAAAAAAATTTATTAATTCACTTAATTAATTCACTATACTTCACTTTACATACCTTTGTTCAATTGATATTCGGCAAATCTTTTTTTTTTTTCAATATATTATATGATTTTTTCTTTTTTTTTTTTTTTGATCTTTCTCTCTCAATAATTTTTCAGAATTAAATTTTTTTTCAAGTTTCAATTTGCACTTTGAAATTTGTGTCACAAAAGAGCTCTAATGGGAAATAAGCCTAAGCTTATTTCTAGAGCTAAGTGTGTGATCTACTGGGGACATAAGTGCATATACAACGATAGTGATGGAATATGAACATAGGCCGAGATGGCTCAATTTTTAATATTTTATGATGAAAATTCATCCACAATAGTAATTGACATAAAAATCAACTGGACTGGATAACTCTGAGCCATATAGACTATAGGGTTTGCACGAATAGTAATAATAGGGAATTTGGCGTATTTTTTTAGGCCCCAAAAAAAGCAAGCGTTTATAGAGAGAAGGTTTAACTTCCAATATTTTATGAACAAAACTGAAGAAAAATTTGGATCACGTCACATGATGTTGTGGACATAGTCCAATATGCTGACTTGAATGAAAAGAACGCCTTTATATACAAATAATGTATAATTCCTGGGATATTACCACGTAAATGAATGAATGATTGATTGTATTAGGTGAAACGATGAAAGGTATCTAATGGTCGGCCTTGCCCGACTATAGTATTTTTACTTGTTCTTTATTCAAGTGTTTTCATACTAAACTACTTTGCTTATTTTTATCGTTTAAAATTTAACAGTTGTTTTCCAGGTAGGTTTCAAATTTCGCACCACACTACTAAAAAAAAACAAAATTGCAAATTTTATTATAAAAAAATTGAAATTACATTTAATAAAAATGAAAAAAAGCTCCGAATTAACAAAATTTTAGTATTTAACCGATAGTTAAAATAATAAATTAAACAACACAACTAACTTACTTATATTTAATATTTTGTTGTTATCGTAATTTGAAGTTTTAATTTTTTGAACTATTGTTTTTATCCGTTTGCATGATAATCTGACGATAAGTGTACATAATAAAGTAATCTGGTTGGGGATTGGTGATCATTGTCGTGTAACTTGGAAATATAGTTGTACTTTTTTATGTTTTCTTGGTGGTTCGGTTAGAGGCAGCGGCAGCAGACGCAACTGTGCTGGTTTCGCCGCCTACATTTGTTTGGGTACTGTAGGAATATTGCGACCAATATTGGCCGGGATCGGCAATACCGTTAGCATCGCTTGATGCAACACCGCCTTGTTGCTGTTCAAAAAGAAGAATAAAAACATATTGTATTTGGTATTGATTCATATCGTAAATGCCTGCCACTTATAACGTGTGAAAAGTTCTATTACAAAAACAAAAAAAATTGGGAATTTAGGGTTTTCAAATTTTTTTTGACTACAGTTTAAGATTATAAAATTAATTTTGATCATAACGAGGGTAAGTTGATAAGGTTTTTCATGAAATATCTAAGATAACGCAAGTTTCGTCAAAATGTCGATTAAACAACAAAACTGACCTGCCACCATGATATCCATTGCTGTTGTTGATTGGCATCCATATTTTGCCATTGTTGTTGTTGCCCATAATCTACAAAGGGATGCGTAGACAATAAGCCCTCTCACACACATTCAGATGATGGAACTTACCAGTCATATATCCCCAATATTGTTGTTGTTGAGAATACTGCTGCCAATCGCCTGCGTTAGACGGCGACTGTTGATTGTCATATGTATGCCATCTGTTATTACTAGTTGGAAAATTGTTCTATACAAAATTCTTTATTAAAATAATGTTCAAATAAATGACAACTATTTGTATATTTGGAAGATTAGTCGCACCTTGTTCTTTTGATATGAATCGCAACCAACCCCGCTTTCGCTCGTCTCACGTGTACTGTGGGAATTATATTTAGTGCTCCTTGACGTAATCGAAGTAGAGCCACCGCGACTATCTTCGCGAACGTCGCGGTGGCCGTGCCGAAAATCCCGCTGGCTACTACCAGCACCAGAATGATAATTGGTGTCACGTCGATTATTACCACTCCCAGCTGTGTTACCAGACCAATTGCGGTCGTCACGATTATCTCTATAATCATTACCGCGATAATTGCGATTGTTACTTCCCCCACTGCCATAAGATTCGTAACGACCACTACCTCCACCGCTGTTATTGTAACGACCATGTCGATTATCAAAACGCGGTTGACGATTATTAGTGACCCAGTTTTGAGATCCACCCCCACCGCCATAGCGATGAGATGACGGTAGTTGCCTATTATCATAACCTCGATTACGTTCATCTCTGTAACTGCTCGACATATTACGATTTCCGCCATTACTGTTCCACCGACCATTATCGCCACCTCTGTTGCCATAGTGATAATTGATATTAGCTGGAGCACGTCTGTCATTCCAACGCGTATCATTACGTGGCTGTTCATAACGTCTACGATCATCATATCGTCGACGATTATCATTACGATAATTATCACGACGCTGACGTTTATCGCGATTGGCTGGATTTGAATCTATAGCCTTTTTACCTTTTTCATTAATCTTTCGAACTTCTTCCTTGGCTTCTTCGCCGTTTAAATCACTGTATAAGATATCATCGAACCAACCAAACTCCAAAGCGGGCAAAGTAAAGTTGGCTGGAAAAAAATATTTATAGTAAAAAATTTTAACATAGATTACAAGCTTAAACTCTAATTTGGAAGTTATGCTTCTTCGGAGGCAAATAATAATATAGCTGAGTACTAATTGCAGGAATGAATATACAGGGTTCTATCGTGTGGAGATCCCAAAGAATGATTAGCAAATGCTATTGTATAAAATGCGCCAAATATATAGCGTTCCACGAAAACCTTCGTTTAGAGAGTAAAGCTATACTTTAAAAAGTATTTATGTGTGACAGAATTTTTTTTGATATGTATATAAAAACTGTAAACAAAAATTTGTTTTTCAATTGTGAAAAGCTATAAGATCGTATGTGGATTCTGAGCAAGAAACGAACTCTCATTTCATACATTTTTAACAACCCTCGCGAAAATCCTTTGAAGAACTCAAGTTACGAAAAAATAAACAGCGTAAATTATCACCAAACATGGATATAAAAGAAAAACTTCAAATATTTTTAGCTTAAGAACAGTTATATCACGTCGTTTCTTGAACAAATCCTTATGATAATTACCTTGAATATTATTAAGTGTTGATTCTTTCATTGCATAAACATGTCCGTCCTTTTCCTTTTTTTCAGCAAGGCGACGTTTTAATTCATCTTCATTGGGTAAACAAACAACAGCAATTCGCTTGAAGTCGCCAAAACCTTTCATTTTACGTCGCTGAGCAGAGGCATATGCATTCGTCTATAATTTTATATATACATTGCGTTTGGATTGAAATTTGTTTCCGGCAGGGTTGCATTGCAACATTTTCGAGGAAAACGCATTAAAACAACGTTATGGATTACATTGTCGGGTTGCTATTGATTCATTTATGTATTACAGTTGAGTGCAGGGCGGTTTGTTTTTATATATACGTACAATTCGATTAATCACATACCTTGATTTTGTCCATTAAGCGTTAAACAACAGTTGACGTTTTCTTTCTATTTATCAATGTAACTCTTTGCAAATCTTCTTATAGGGATCGAATATTTCATATTTTTTATCATTATAAATTTTTATATCGACCACCCAAGGCTAAATTTACAATAATTTCGTCAAGTCGTTCATAATGTTTGCATAAGCGTTCGAACTCGCTTGTGAAACTCCCCGTGGGTATATAACGCTTACACCACGTAAAAGGAATTTTTATTTATTTATTTCATTGAGCAAACAGGTAATCGTCTCCTACACGGGTATGAGCGCTGCCGTTTAGGCTATGAGAGGGGGAGGGAAAAGGGAATATTATTTGCTAATGTTCGACTCGTTAAAAGATTGAATATGCCGATATTCCAGCCCATCAAACTGTATTGGACGTACTCTCGTGGCCCACGAGCATGTAAGCTTCGTTGCACTCTATAACTAATTTATTAGCCGCTGAAAATAGAAATTCTTAGGCCCAGCTTGCAACAAAGTTACCGTCTAACGTCCAAGCTATTATGATAAAACGGCTCATAATCGTCTTTAAAAGTTCCCAATAATTTCACATTTGAAGCATATTGATTGAGCTAATTTGCAGATATCACCAAAATCAATAAAAACATTGAAACCGTAGGTCGGCTCCTGTATCGCGTTAACCACGTTCACTTGGCTAGGGTTGAAATTCCTCTCAAGGGAGCAGAATTCGATCCATGATGTAATTTTTTTCTCCTAAACACCTTCTAATCAGATCAACTATTTAATTTTGATATATTTTCCTAAGGTGGTGGATATCGCTTCAATGTAAAATATAGCTTTCTTAGTCTTTTTTTTATTTATAAGACAGTTTTTAAGTTAAATTAATTTTATGGTATTTTATTCTACTTACAATTGGCCGCTCTAATATATTTTTTTTTATTAGTCAACTGCTTTTTTCAAATTTTTCTTCTCCTATATCAGATTTACCTACCTTTTTATTCCAAAAAGGGAGCAAGCCTTACGTACTAAATTTTACCTGTTGAAATGTTGCAGTCTCGTATTTTACGACTGTTGAGGCTACGGTTTGATGCACTTCAATGCAAATGCTAATATAAGTATATATATGCAAGTATATATATGCATATATATATACTATACATATATATACATGTATTTTTCTTTTTTTTAAAAGCCCGTGCACACTCTAAAATGTGATTGGTAATGGTTTTTACCTGGTCAAGTATGAAATTATGACGACGCTTGACAGCTATATCCTCAAGTGAAGTTAAAATATTAAAACATAATTCATGAACACGATCAAAGCGTCCTTTATGCACAGTTTTACGAGGCATTCCGTCCACCTATAAAAGATTAGATAAAGGAAATATTGATGATATGTGTAAAACTAATTATGCAGTCCGCGGAGTTCGAAAAATAGTGGAACCACACAAAAAAATTATATTCCAGGTTTGAGAAAATATTTGAGACCCGAAACACACATTTCGTTAAATGATCGCTCATCAGCGATTTTACATTAAACTTTTAGCCAGGAAATATTTGTACTAGATTTTAGATCAGTAGATGCGATAAAAGCCGTCTTCTACAGTCTTCGCTGGTTTGTGAGTGTTTTTGTAGACGGCTCTTTTGTGACCATCGCTATTTTGCCATTGGAGTTTCCGTTGGTCTTCGTAAATATTTGCATTAAGTTTCGCTTACATCCAAATCACGCCCATTTTCAAATTCAATCGCTGGCCATTAATTGTGTCAAGTTTCTTAATCTCAAGTCCATGAACGTTATATCGACTTAGGGTCTTCCCATGTACGTAAGTATATATACGTTCTAAGCGGCTTAGTTCCGACTTCTAAAGACCGATCAGAAAATTGAGCGTATGCCCATACTTCGGTGATGTATGTAATAGAGTATAGACACATTCTCTCTGTTACAAACTTGTTTTACCATTCCCCTCCGCGAACTTTTCCATTAAACTAAAAGTAAAATGACTTGAAGGAGAATTTTTAACTCACCGTCATTTTAGCTATTAGCGCATCAGCTCCAATAACATGGTAACGTTTGTCCGGATTTTCGGAAAGATGTTTTGAGACCCATGTAGTTTTTCCAGAACCCGGTAAGCCTACCATTAAAATAACTTCACAATCTTTACGACTCTCAGGTCTCTGTGGTCCACTAATATATTTTTCTTCGGGTATTAGAGCAATCAATTCATAGTCGGGTAACAGAGACATTTGCTTGCGGGGCACAGGATGCACTTCTTCATATTCGTCTTCAGAGTTGACCGTCGACGATTGCAACTTTTGTCTTTTACTGGGCGAAGGGCCAATCGCATCTTCTTTACAAGGTTTTGCATCAATCCGTTTACTGCAATCATCTTCGGTAGAAGTTCTTTTTTGCTTCGTTTCTTTCATGTCTTAATTATCGGAAATAATTACATAAAATTAGGTTTATTAGTAATTTAAAATTGAACAGATAAAAATGTCCAAGTGTCCCTAAACCACTTCGTCTAACTCAGTTATTTATTTGCTTTGCTGAAAAAAGATCAAATATTTTTGCCGACAAGTGTTTCTTACGCGGTCCAAACTCCGTACTCCTTAGGATATACATGGCATAGAATTGAAAACCATGGCCTACATGGTCCAAATTTGATATTGCTAAGTTTTATGACGAATAAGATTTTAGTATGAAATATTAAAAATTACACCATTTTGGCATGTGAAGGTTAATTTTTTCGATTCGAGCAAATATTTTTACATCAATTTCGTATGTCAACGACTTTATCATAATAAGGTGTCGTATTGAAAGTGAGTAATGAAAATGGTCCGATCTAATGCTTTTTCAATAAAGTTTATCCTTGGGCCAAAACACGTTAGTATACTAAATTCCATCAAACTGCGATCTGTAAGTTGTCACACGGATACACGCGTAGTCAGTATGAACAAAAGCAATCGGTAGTCGCGGCGATATGAACTAAAAAAAAGGAAAATTTGTTTAATACCTGAAGCTATTTCTTCTTTATCTTTTTTATCTTCGCTCAATTCTTCTGCTTTTTCTCTTCGTTTTTCAGGCTCTATTTGCTCCGTCTCATTGGGTATTTCTTCCACACTCCCTTCAAGTTCCTTTTCGTGGATTACTTCCGCCTGTTGAGTTTTTCTATTTTCTATATCATCTTCATCTTCCCTGGCATTTTTTTCGCTTTTTTCTTCACTGGACGACTTCTTTTCTGCCACATCACTTTCTTTTTTACAGTCCTTTTTTGTTTTACGCTTTTTGCGTATATGGCGTTTTGCATTTACCAACAAATTGTCATTGTCCGCAAAATTCACTTGATATTCATAGCCCTTAGTTTGAACATGAGGGAATAAAGCATCATTTTCTCCTAATATATTCTTATCAAACTCGAAAGCTACGCCCAAATCCTCACCGTTTAGGGTGTACTTAATGGTGCAGGGTGTACTTTCTAAATCCAAATAACATCCTATAACATCGTCAAGCTGGTACGCTTTGGAATATTCAACAAAATTACTATTTGTGGCTTTGCGTCCACTTTCACAGTAGCCAAACGAATGTTCGGCTTCTCCCAACAAGAGCGTAGTTGAAGGTAAAGAAAAACCTACACGAAAACCGCGAATATATGGTTCATCGCGAAACTCATGTGAACTACCCACATAGGCTTCCTCGGCTATCCGTACTTCATAGCATACTTTGCCTTCGCGTACACCATAATTAGCACGAACGCTTGACCACACCAATGCATAGAGATCATGGTTAATGGGCCGAGCGGAGGTAAAAGTCACGGGATCAATGCGCAAGTGTAGATCCGAATCGACTAAAAGAAAAGAAATGACATTAAGAAATTAGTAAATAGCTGAAGAATTTGATAGCTTACACCAACTTAAACCGAACTGACTATCTTCGATTGTGGGTTCATCTTCGGGTGAATTGGTGTCTTCTACGGTTTTCAAAGGACTGTTAAGGCTACCGCCACTGCAGTGTTTAGGCGAACGTGAGCGCCTATGAGATGAACGAGAAAGTGAACGTGAGAGAGAACGATAGCGCTCACGGTGCTCAGAATTACTACGAGAACGAGATTTTGGCTTAATCGGCTCAGCAGCTAAGTTCAATTCTGCTGTCGTCTTATCTTGTTTAATGGGTACAGAAACGGTATCTGCTTTCGTCTCTATGTTCATTATTTTATCTTCAACTTCATTTTCCTGAGAATTCGCATGAGCAGTGTTTAGTTCATCCGAATCGCCAATTAACTGTTGTTTCTCATTTTGCCGAGCACCTTCGTAATTATCATTTTGTTCCAAATGTTCAGCCAGTATATCATCCTCCTCATTCTGATATTTCAAAGAGTCTTTCAGTAAATCTTCTTCAACGTCTTGCATGCTTTCAATCAATATATCCTCCTCCACATTCTGATGTTTTGGAGATTCTCTTTCTTCAACGACTTCTTCAATTTGTTCCATATATTCAATCAATATCTCCTCCTGCTCGTTCCGAAGACTTGCAGGTTCTTTTTCCTCAATTGAAACGTCTTTGCATTTATCTGTTACATTTTCAATTTCTGAGTGCAACTCATGTTCTTTTACAGAATTTATATCTTTTTCTAACGTCTGATCATTATTTATTTCATTTTCAATAGCAACAACTAAATCTACGTTTTCTGTGGCCTCATTCGAAGCATGTTGTGCGTCTGCAATTACTTCTTCTTTATTTTCTTCCAAGTTATTTGAATTGTTAGTTTCTTCTTGCAAAGTTTCTAAAACAGGCGGTTCCGGAGCCTTTTTTACAGGGGAAGGAGATGGTGAACGTGTCATTGATCTGGTACGGCGACTACGACGACTAGGTGTCCCCGGCACAGGTGAACATAGCACACCACCTGAGGAAAATCAGAAAATTTATTGGTTCATAAGTGATCAAACAAAAAATTTTGACCTTTCAAATTTGTTGCTGGCAAGGCCGTGACTTACAAATAAGTCCACCTTTTATATTCACTTATTTTCTTTAGAAGAAAAAAGTGAACTGCTCTAAAGACAGCTTACATTTTCATTGTTCTTAAATCGATAATATATTCACTCACCGCTTTCCAAATGGGAACGCAACCTCTCAATTAGCACTGCTTTGACACCTTTTGTATCTAGACCACGCGTCTGCAATTCATTCCTCAAATCGACCACTTTCAATTTTTCCAAATTTACTAAATCCATATCGCCTCTTATGCTTTGGCATCAAACAGTTTATGATAATTGGCTAATAAAAAGATATTCTGTCCCAGTTAATACACAATAGAATTATGCAAAATTGAAGTCCCTCGTGTTTGTAGCTTTTTCACGCACACTTTTCTTATTCAGTATATTTTGCTTGTTTCTTTGATGCTTCTAATTTCACAAATAATAAGGACTACTTTCAAGCGATTTTACTATTATCGAAAAGCACATAAATTGACAATTTCGCACAAAAGTTATTTTTTCTCCAGCGATTTTCCCGCGATTGATTTCTTATAAAAAAATGGAACGAATAAAAGAAGCTCATCAATAAAATGGTTCTCGTAGGAATAAGCGAAATAACAATATGCGTCATTGTGAATTGAATGGGATTGAATGAAATAGTATCAGAGCTCTTCGTCAGAGACTATGCAACTCATTTCTTAGCGGAAAATGGCGTCTAGTTAAGCATGGTCGTATTTTATAAAAAATTATTTTAAAATAGGGTTTTTAAAAGTGCTACAAAATAACAACATTACCCAAAATGTAACAGATTTCTTATGACGCTTCATTAGAAAGCGAATAAATTAATTTAATATTTGAATTCTAAACTATTTGTCATTAGTTTTAATTTTATTATACACATCTGCAATAAAAAATATTAGCTTATGCTGCAAGATAAGCGATTTGGCAATAAATCGCTTACAAGATAGAATTAATCTGGTAACTTTGCACATGTCAAAAAAGGAAAAGCGTTCATGGCTTAATTGAAATATTTTGGGAGAGCAAATCTTAGTTTTGACGAAAGGTGAAAAAAGCAGGTTTCCTGTGGAATAAATTGCTGTGATTTATTTCCATACGATAGTTGAGGACGGAAAAATCATGGCTGGCGGCAATGCGCCACGAGTGACCCAGGTGACTAATATTGCACCTCAGGCGACAAAGGATCAAATGCAAGCTTTGTTTGGCAATATTGGAAAAATAGAAGAGATACGTTTATATCCTACGGTAAGAGATGTCTCTTGTCCCGTGACGTCTCGTATATGCTATGTAAAGTACATCGATAGCAATTGCGTGCCAGTAGCCCAACATTTAACAAATACGGTGTTTATCGATCGCGCTTTAATTGTAATACCAGTTTTAGCTATTCCAGAAGAATACAGAGCTTTGGAGATGTATAAAAATGGAACTATTGTCCCAGGTTTACAAAAACCGGATTCTAAATTACCACCAGAAGTAATAAATCGTATTGAAGGCCAATCACCACAACAAGTTATTAAAACTTACGATCCGAAATTGTTAGAAAACAATTTGCCCGAATATCCGGCTTTACCATCTTTTTATGACACTCGGAAAATAGAAGAAATACGGCGTACTATAATTGTATGTGATGTCAAAAACGAATGGCGTCTGGATGATCTAATGGACCGCTTTCAGCGCGCGGGTGAAGTCAAGTATGCTAGATGGGCTGAGAAGGACAACAAGACTTATTGCATGATTGAATTTTGTGAGCAATCGAGTATTATTAATGCTTTAAAAATGCAGGGTCAGGAATTTAAGAACGGCTATTTGAATATATATCATTCAACGGATGCCATAATAAAGCCCGAGGCGAAATCAAATGAAGCGGCGCAGAAAGAAATCGAGGAAGCCATGACAATTGTCAAAGAAGCGCAGAACATGATTTCAGCTGCCATTGATCCAGTTATTGGTATGCTGGCAAAAGATAAGAGAAGACGATCGCGTTCTAGGTCACGCTCCCGCGACCGTCGCACCAGTCGTTCTCGTTCCCATCGCTCAAGATCTCGAAAACGTTCCCGTTCACGTACCAGAAGGCGGTCACGTAGCAAGTCTAAGCGAAGGACTCGTTCCCATTCGCGACATTCACGGTCTCGCAAGAGATCGCGCTCTCGTAAACGATCTCGTTCCCGTCGTAAGAGTCGTTCGTCCTCACGGTCTAAAAGACGCTCACGCTCTCGAGATCGTCGTAGCAAGCGGTCGCGTTCTCGTCATCGTCGCACCTCTTCACGGTCTCTTCGATCTCGTTCTCGCACAAAGCGCTCCCGTTCTCGTGAACGTAAACGCTCGCACCGAACACGTGAAGAGAAAAGTTTTCGCTCGTCACGTTCACATAGCAAGAGGCGTTCACTCTCACCTGCCTCTGTGCGTTCACGTTCCAGTCGTAGTAAAGATATTGGACGGTCAAATTTGAAATCGACAAATAATATATCATCCTCGTCTTCTTCTTCATCAAAAAACCGTTCACGCACTCCAGCTGATCGGAAATCCAAAAATGAGGATATGGATATTAAAAGCACCAGATCAAGCGTTGATTCGAAGTTTCGTAAGTCTGTTAGCGTTGAGAAGTCAGACAACATGGACATATCGAATTCACCATAGATCTTCAATAATATATAATTGACACTGCTTTCTTATTTCTTCGATTTTATAAATTTTATTTAAATTCATTAACTCCTACTTTTAAATAAAATTTTTTTTTGTGTCGCAAACATATTCTAAGCGATGGATGGATTTCTTTACAAACAAACCAAAACTAGTCTGAAGTAATGGGAGTAATGGGATGTTGATAGTTATCAAACTAAGTCGATGACGAATTTCCGTTTCGGTTTGGTGATTCCCGTAAATGAGAATTGGGCTGATAGTAGTCGATAGCGTATGAGTGTTTGCTCGATATTGAATAAAAAAATATAATATTTTAACTGGAAAGCAAATTAGGTTTCGATCTTCATCCTCTAAAGGAAAATAAAGTAAAATATTGTTCAAAAAGTACATATTTAATGAGATTAATAGATTTGGAAAGATTACTTATTCCCAGCAATTGCAAAATGTTTACAAAAATAATAAAGTTAAATAATTATTTCCGATGGTTTTAACTGTTGCCGTCTCAAAATATGAAAAGGAATTAACAAAGAAGTTGCGGGAAGAACAAAAAATGTAAATGTAGGATTACTAGAAACTACTTAAAATGTACTCTGAAAGTGTGATTATTTATGGCCAGTTTGTGCATAGGCAAATTTAATCTGGACATTATGACCATCAAGCTAACCATTACGAAAGTAAGAATTAATTCAATTTATTAAACTTTGTTTTATGTTTTTATTTAAGAGATTTTAATTTTTCTTTCCAGATTTTATATTTCGTTTGTTCATTTAATTACTGCTCTTCCTCTTCTTCGTATTACGTTGTTATACATATGCTATCGTACCCAATAAGAATATTAGACGAATATTACATATGTTTTTTGATAGAAGTAAACAAAAGCTGAAATAAATTTCTTCCCATATAAGCATTCGCTCTCAGAATTCGTTTATTATGCGAATGATATCACGAATATTTCATTGTAATTGAGATGAACAAGAAGCCCAACTCGATATGAAAGCAATCAAATGCCATCAACTCAAAAAGCGATCTTATCGTTTTTACACCTATCACCGACATCACATTTTATGTTGCTGAAGGCGTTGGTTGCGCGTTAGTACAAGGGTTGTGTCTTATGATTGAGGATACATTTTCCTTTTGTCTAAGATTAGGCTATGATATGTGAATGTTTTTCACATCACTGCTGTACTTTTTACCCGGTAAAGTTTTCCGTTGATTAGATAATTGAGAAGGCAGATTGCCTCCTACGTCCTGACTACGTAATCTTTAGGATTAGCCTTTATTTAATAATGTCTTCTTGCTAATATTGCCTTTATTTTATTCGAAAGAAAATACGCTTGCTGAATGTATAGAGAGAAAGCGTTCCGTTGAAATTCGAAAGAAAAACAGCTGTCAAATGTATAGAGATGGATGCCTCACAAACTGTATATATTCTTGTTCAACATTAAATTTTGTTATAAACATTTTGCTCGCCGAGAAAACGACGCTACCGATTTCAAATTTGCGTCAAAATGTAACTTTATAAGGCGCAGAAACAAGCTTCACAAACCTCATAAGGTGTATAAATTCTTGGCCAGTTTCAAATTTGAAATTCACCTACACATGTCCATCTACGGAATGGCGTACTGTTGGTCATAAGAATTCTCTCGCAAATTTGCAAAAGTATTTGGAAATGATTTAAAGACGTCTACGACGCCCGCACGCCCCCAAAAATTTTGATTTTGAAAATAAAAAAAAACAGCCGCATCCATTCCATATTGTAGAGCATATTTGGTTCTTTAATTTTTTTTGTCATTTTTGGGATAACGGTGATGGGTATATAAGATCCGCTTGCGGGCGAATATAATGATCTTTCCGGAATTCCGGAATTTCGAAATTCTAAAATCATGAACATGTAAAAAAGTAGGGAAACTTGTTTTACATCAAATTAAATCAAATCAAAGGGAACTAAAGCAGCAGCAGTTTCCATTGACTTTCATTTCAATAAAATCGAATTATTGGATCATAGAGTAAACAAAATAATCAAACAGTTTTAGGATTTGAATTCTTTTAATTTGTATATGCATATTTCACACTAGTAACATAGCAGTTTATTAAGCAACATGTATTCATTTTACGTGTTTGGCTTATTTTTCAATAAAATTAATTATATATTTTATATGAGTATTTTAAAATACATATATATATATATATATATACACATATTGTAAATTCCCTAAATCGTTGACACGTACATTTTTTTTTTTTTTTTTTTTTTTAATAAAACATTCGAGTATTTTAATAATCAAATCGCAATAAAAATTAAATAAAATTCTTCTATAAAAATATATATAAAAGCAGAACTTATCAATTTATTCAATATAATGGAAATTAAATAAAAAATATTGAAATTATTTGAACCCAGATACCGTTAAAGAAAAAACAAATTTCACTGAAAAAAAAGTATATTCCAGTAAATTTATTGTACGCACTTATTTGTTTAAGTGTATTGTTGGACCCTGCTTTTCTCATTTTATTTTATTCATTAAGTTTAAATTAATTTTTATACCCACGATTCTTCTATTAATTTTTTGCAACAACCATAAGTACATTAGAAAGATATAATAAAGATGTGTGTTTTGATCAGCGGGAAATTCTAAAACGATATAATCCTAGCTGTTTGTCTCTTCCGACTCACAAATATATTGAAAAGGGAGATGATACTGAAAATATGATTTTATTTGATTTTCGTGAAATTGCCATACGACAAATAGATTATTTCCCAGTTGCAAAGATATGCTAACGGATAACTTAGCTTATTAAGACCACTTTTAATTCTGTTATCATTTCAAGCTAGGCTGGATAAGTTAGGCTTAGATCTTGAGTAGATTGGCCAGTCGAGTCTAGACCGCCCGCTTACTTCTATCTAACTAGTTTAGTCTGCTTAAATTAGGCTGATTCCGGTACGCTAAACGGACTTTGAAACGTTATGCCAATGTGTCTCAACTTGTTTATACTCCCTTTAGCATTAAGTGAAAGACGATAATTCCGAAATATCTTTGCTTTTATAAAAATAAGTTTTGATCTCCGATCCCGCTGACACGTTATAACGATAAATAGAACGACAATTATTCATTTTTTTCAAGTGGTGGGTATCAATAATTCGCCTCGCGACGAAAATAGTTGTTTGTTATTTGTCTTAATATTACTAAAGGAAAATTGTATTAAACTTATCTTGTTTTTTTTTTTTGTTATTTTTTTTTTCTCTTTACACCACTTTTCTATTTTGAATTAACCAAATTTAAAAATTCTTCCCGCGTCTTGGGATCATCGCGAAAAACACCCAACATAGTAGAAGTTACCGTCTTGCTATTAATTTTTTGAACACCACGCATAACCATACACATATGACTGCAAGAAAAATTAAATAAATAAATAAAGTAAATAAATTTATATCTTTTTTATCACAATTTGTTCCATTTATAAGAATACGTACACTCCTTCTACAACTACCGCTACACCTGCTGGCTGCACGGCTTGCGTTACGGCCACCGCAATCTGTTTGGTTAAACGTTCTTGTACCTGTAATCGGCGTGAAAATATTTCCACAATTCTAAAAAAATAAAATAAAAATAATTCGATTTTTCTTATTTTTTTTTTAAAAGTTAATTTTAAATAATATCCGCTTACCTTGCTAATTTGCTAAGGCCTAATATTTTATTACAAGGCAAATAACCAATGGACACCTTGCCATAAAATGGAACTAAATGATGTTCGCACATGGAAAACATTTCAATATCTTTAACCACCACCATCTCATCATGGTCCTCATCAAAAACAGCACCATTTAAAACATCTATCCGAAATAATGGAGAAACATAAAGAACGTATTATATAGTTACACTTTACTTACATATGGACGTGTATTACAGAGAGTTAAAAAATTGAAAAAAAATTCCTGCTTTGAAGGCCATTAGAATATAATTTATTTGGTATGAGAAAAACCGGTTGATTGTTATTGTAAATCATTTTTACATAGAATTTCAACGAATAAAGAAATAAAACACAAAACTCATAAGAACTTTAACGAATATACAAACGTACAAACGTAATAACAAAATGAAAGTTATTCACCTTCAATTTCTAGTAAAATCTTGCAACAGGTTTTCCATAAATACATTCATACTTGTGCTTATACGCAAGTACTTGTAAATCTATATAGGAACATTCTTAAAATATTCTACGATAAGTAGGTGGTAGTAGTAGTAGTAGTAAGTAACAGTCCCATAAAAGATAGACTAAGCATCATCAATTTTTTTATATATTCTACGCCATTGCTTCTTAATCGTAATCGACGTACAATTGAAAGTGTTTTCCAAGAAGAAAACGTCACATACTTTTCTAATCTATGCACTTCTCCTTGCCTTCTCTCACTCACTCTCTCTCTCTCTCTCTCTCTCTCTCTCTCTCAACAATTTCAAAAACACATGTACTTTTTTCTCTTAGCTAATTTACGTACATGGCTTGGTTTTATTCTTCACATTCCCGATATCTTAACAATGCCAAGGATGCTTTAGAATAACTGCTAAAGTTATAAATCTGAATCACGCACTCTTTCTCTTCCCACTTATAGTCATATCTTTATGTATATCTTTACAGTTATGGCTACACTAAGGTATTTGTTGTATTCTTTTATTCCTTTCCTTTCCATTGTAAATCACGCACAATAAGAGTATACTAATTCTGGCGTTCGGTTTGCAACATTCACTTTATACCATTGATCATTGAACAACTCGGATTCAATGCAGTCATCACAAAGAAGTAAGGAAGAATTGATCCATGGATCAGGTCTTATTTAGCAAAAAGTTAATAACTTTCCAAAATTTTGCTCAGCGACTTCTACGGGTACAAATGATAGAAGAATGGGAGATACCAGTATACGTAACGGTTGAATTCGATGGTTTTGATCTTCCTCTACATAAAATAACTGTTTTCTCGCAGTGCGCAAAACTCTTCTTCTTTCATATTCATTACTTCTATGGTTTATTTGAAGACATCAGCTGCCAAAGCCCACTAAACACGTTCAGAGGCTTATGGTGATACTGTGGTCAACGGTTTAAAAGTGGCGACGCGAATTGACTGAAAACGTAATTTTTTGGCCGCTTGTTTCAACTGTTGTCCAGGATAGACTGTTGCAGTTTTGTTACATCCAGGGTACCCACTAAACATGGCGCCTCCTGGCTACTACTTTTTCAGATCAGCGCAACATGACTTGGCTGGCACGGGGATCCGCAAAGCTGAAGAACAGCGAAAATTGGTTGGTTGGTGGATCGCTGCCAAACATATATAAGTTCTTTCGACATGATATCGCCATGTTGTCAAAATGATGGAAACTATTTTGATTAATATATATATTGTATCAATTTTCCACAATTAATGGCTTTTTCAAGTAAAAAAGTGATCAAAATTTTTGCAAACACTTAATCTTATTAACACTCAACTACGATTAACTCGTGTGTGACATATGATTGAAGGATAGGACGAAAAAATCATTTACCCGGTATACCCCATTGCATACTCTTTGTATCGTGCCTGTTTTTTAGGAAATAGAGGTCTTATTTACATGTTTCGCCCTGAATGTGTGGTAATTGCAGGCAAGCATTTTATTTGCGAACGATAAGAAGGATAAGGATTTCTGCATAAAATTTTCATGTTGAAATTTTCAAATTGAACCGATGAATGGAGAATTGAAAGACAAGAACCAGTTCACCATCCGGTGAAAAATAAATATTCTATATAGCATCTCCGATCTACATTTTTCGGTGTAATAAATATTTCGCAAACCCAATGCTGTGGCATTGGGTGCATTTGGAAATTAGATTTAGGAAATTATTAAAGGAAATGAAAAGAAATTAAAGTCAAAGCATGGAGAGACTGGAAATTGTCTCAGGTTACAAAAAAATTATCAAAAATTATTTAATTACGAAAAAAAAACGTTCTTTTATCAAAATACAAAAATTGACACGCATCCAAGCATACTTCCGAATCATATCACTCTTCAAATGTGTTTACAGCACGCGACCGACCTTTCACTTCTGTTAAATATATATGATATGTTGTTGATAAATGACTTCGGAATTTTTATTTCTTTTCAAAAGGTTTACTGAACTTAAACATTACTTCAATCTCTAAGTGCCTTTTGGTATGAAATTTATTATTAATATTGTTGGAAATAAATTTTAGGATTAAAAGGGAACAACAAAGACTGTCGGTTCTTCGTCTTATACCCTACATAACAAGGACACATTAACTTTGCGCGAATGTGTGCAACACCCGGAGGGACTTGAGATAGACCAACTTTTGTTATACCCATCGACTCAAAATCACTTTCCGAATCGATTTAAGCTTGTCTGTCCGTCTTGTGTTCTACCTACATGCCCTATTTTAAAGACATTTTGAGGAAATTTGGTACATAAGGTATTTTATGGTGGTCGGTGATCCACTATAGCGTTTAGCTAGTTTTTTAAAGATAGACTGTATGGGGTGTAATATATATAATAAATTTAATAAAAATATAAAATATGATAAAAAATCTTTAATTTTCGTTTGGTACAACTTTGAATTTATTTGAGACATTTTTGGCACAAACCCTTTACGTTTACTAAGAAATTGACAAGTAAGAACATTACAGTCCGGCAAGCCCATTAGATAATCTACACCACTTCGTTTAGTGCAGTTATTCACTCGTTTTAGTAACGTCCATGTAAAGTCAAACATTTCATGAAAGCCCGCATGCCCGACGCATTACATGAACCGATCCAAATTTTGCAAACTTTCCAAAAATTTTACTATTTTTCAGTTTCTGTCATAGAATACTAAAAATTAAATTTTCTCTTTCGATCAGGGCCTACTTTTCATGATAACTCTTATATATGTTAGGATCTAAAAAGCAGACCTATGTGGTTCAAATTCCCTATCGGTCATTTTTTTGGTTAGTTTTGTACTATGGACCAATTGTCATCATGAAATATGAAGAGTTTACTATTCATGAGAACACGAATGTGGGGTGTGGTCCACGAAGTAGATCCACGTGATTCAAATTTGGTCCACTTAACCATTAGGCCTTTTTAGCATATAACAATTACGTTTCCTTATATGGGGCGATATCGTAAAAAGTAGACCTACGTGGTCCAAGTTCGCTAAGGTTACCTTCTTTGGCAATTTTCTATTATGATCTCATTTTCGCCATGAAGTGCTGAAAATTAGACTTTTTGACGTATAAAGGTATGTGAGCGGAGGATCAAAAAATCTCCCCAGCCGAATTTGTCATACAAATTTAGAATGTCGAAGTACTAGTGTTGAGCGGGTCTTGCCAAAAAATTTTGAAAATAGCAATTTTTTTCCATATAACGAATCTTCAAAATATTTTTTTATGTAGAGTGATCGAAAAGTGGACCGATTAAAATCATTTTTTCAATAGCGTGGCAAATTTCATCAAAATATATTAAAAGTTATGATATTTATGTTGAACCCAAAAATAGACAGACATCGATTCAGAAAATGATTTTGTCTTTCTGAGAGCTACGTACGTCCGTATATATTCCGTATCGTATTTCAAGCAACTTTTCCTCTAACTATTAGGAATTATTTTCAGAAACATTTTCTGAATAGACTGAAGCATGTCTGTCGTCTCATGTCTGTCCCTTTGTTTTTGTGTTGAGCAAATATTGGAGATATTTGGATGAAATACTATTATATAATGATAATTTCTGGATCAAAAATCAGCACAATAGAAAAGTGATTGGATCGGACCATTATGACAACTCATTAACCATAGAAAGTCCTATTTTGTAAGAAGTCGTTCTATGATATAAACTTACTTTTTTGATATTTCACGATAAAAGTCGTTGAAAAATATTATTTTGGCATATAAAATGAATGTGAACCATATTTCTCGTCTCAATGAGAATAAATCTGACAATAAATCTTTATATGACCACAAGATCTTATTTTCCGCACTTTATGATGAAAATCGATCTAAAATAATGATTTGACATCTAAATTTGTTACAGTTAGCTTGAATCACATGGGTCTATTGACTGAACTCTTTCCCATACAAGGCTCCTCAAACAAAGTAAGTCTTGACATGGGGACGGACTATCATTTTTGATATTGAATGATGAAAGTAGATGTAAAATAATAAGGCCATGGACAGAACTTAATTAAAATTAGACCACATAGGTTCACGTTTTGGGCCTCCTTCTACATCAGAGCCCTCACAGGAAATAAACTCTTCCAGCAATGCGCAGTTTTTTCGACTTTATGACAAAGAATGAAGAATGACAATAAATGAAGAATTATGTTAAGCAATGTGGTTTAGAGTATTTGATAGACGGCTTTGCTCGGCTACAACTCACGTTACGGCTTTTGCAAGTCAAGCTATGTTACAGCGTACTACTTATACCTACAACCACTACCGATGAATAGGAATATAAATCGAAAAATACGTATTAGAGGCTTCGCAAATAGATCTTGGTCATTTTGACTCGTTTTAATTCTTCTCACCTGTCTGTCCATCCATACGTTGTGCGAATGTAATTTGTAAAAACTATAACTTGCAACTTGTAACAAGACTTTATTTACTTATTGATATATTAGAGTCAACTCTTCCTAGTTTATCAAATATTGCTTCTGAGGATAAGCGGGACAAATATAGTCCCAATCGTTCAATTATTACACTTACAATGACGCAATAAGTAACAACAAGTGTGCCTTCAAACTGTTATCAAGGATCTACCTCAAGGTTGATACAATTGTCTTTTGATTGTTGAATTTAAACTTTTCCCAATGACGTAATTGGTTGCGCGCTAACAAACTCTATGGAGTTAAAAAATCTATTAGCGGAGCATTTTCAATTTGTATTGATAACGATTGATATTTTGGAATGATGAAAGCTAAGCCCTACTATACACGTTGACTATGTAATTGATAAAGAAGCCTAAAGAATGAAATGAGTTTTTCTACCATTTTATAATTGTTTTGTTATATGACTGCTAACTAAGTTTATAAAATAAAATAATCAATTATAAATATAAAGCCCACACACATGAAATGCATACATACAACACATGCATATATCTACATGCGTACATTATGGTATACGCGTATCTTTACATATCTCCCTTTTGACATTAAAATCTTCTCTATACATTTGCCGACAGTTATATAAAACATTATGTATGTATATATATGTGAAGAAATGTAATTATGGGTTTAGTTTCTCGAAAAGTGTGCACATTTTGTTTTTTTAATGATAACAAAACTAATGAGAAATTGATGTTATCGTAAGATGCGGATGGAATCCGATGATCATTAATTTTAAATTAAATCTCGATGCTAACCACGGAATCGTAGCGATAAACTATGTATGTCATTTTACTTCGAATCCGTATGTTCTTAACTTAAACCAATCTTATAGCGCTTGAGATGATAATAATTTTATTTTTTTTTGTACAACAATTTAGTTTTATTTAGCTTGATAACTTAAGAATGTAGGGAATTGTCGCCCATGCCTTGAACTGCAGTAGACATGTGAGAATTTGTATCTCAATTTTGCGGAAAATCATGAAAATCTTCATAGACTCTGATATGAAAGGTCCCTCAACAGGAGGTGTCATTTTCAATTTCACGACATTTTTCAACTGCGATTATGATAATATTTGAGAAGTAATACATGGATGGTTTTCGCTCTACGTTCGCTGAATGTGTGCTGGAACAATGATTGGATGCCGTATTAGGCGATGTTGATTACCTTTTTTTGGTCTAAAACTAATGCTATTGATGGGGAAGAAGAACATTTCCAATAATATGACGCCGTTAGCCAAGCAGCTCGTGAAACAATGGCATCATTCCGTTACTGCTTCACAAGTGAGTGATGATTTCTAACTTTATTTTAAGGAAATTCTAAAATATTAACTAAAAGTTATACGAAATGGTTTTAACATTTTTCTATTTCCGTCGGCTGTTAAATAAACGGGCAAGTTTAACACTGCGCACCTTTCTCTCTTGAGTTTTGCTTAATTTGTCTTGAAGCCATTTTTGAATTTGAATTTTGGTGTCGGAGACAATTTTTGCGCCAAACTATTGAACCACTTCAGTATTTCATTTAATATTCAAGCATTGTTATCTTATAATTTTTAGTTCTACATGAGAATTTGCAGAAAAAGACAATCATGATTAAGATGATCTAGAATAAATTTTGGAATGGAATAACATTTCCATCGTAATCAAATGCGCGGAATAACATATATTGATCTGATATTTTGCATGTGTATTACATTATAGACAAGTGTCGGTCCACTGGCACACATCCATTCTTAATAGCAAGTAGGAACATTATAGTCAGACAACGCCGATTATTACGTAGCCTGCACCACTTCGATTAGTACAATTACTCGGTACCATAATTTCATAGCGATCAATTTCATGGAAGCCCGCATGTTGGAAGGTTAGATTTTCTCTCCATGTAAGAGTTTGATTTTTGTGATAGCGCCAGTATATACCAGAGTCTAAAAAAATACCCCTATCTGGTCTACATTACCTATCATTAATTATTTTGCTCAATCGCTACTATGAATTAAGTTTCATCATAAAATACTAAAACTTAAGCCTTTTTCAGAAGGGCTTACTACTCATGAGATATTTTATATGGAGTGGGGCCAAGAAAGAGACTCATGTGGTTCAAACTAGGTCCATGTAAATTTTTTATCCAATTACTATAATGAAAAAATTTGCATCACAAAGAAATTAACAATTAAGCTTTTTTGCCATACAGTGGTTCATGTTTCATGAGAATCGTTGTATGCCGTAGTATCCAAAAAATAGACCTACATGGTCCAATTTCCATCATGAAATATTGGAAATTCGACCTTTTTACCTTACATATATATATGTATTCAGTTTTCGTAGGAACGATTATATGAGAGGGGGTTCAAAAAATTGCCGCAGCCGGTCCAAAATTTGCACACGAATTTAGAATGCCGAAATGCTACTACTTAACCACTGCTGGCGAGAAATTTGGAAAATTAGCAATTTTTTTCCATATAACGACTTTTCAGAATAGGGCGTTGTATGGAAAGCGGTCGAAAAAGTGACTGATCCGAACCATTTTCAATAGCATTAGTCCTTGGGCCAAGGTACGTTCGTGTACCAAATTTGGTCAAAATATCTCGAAAATTGCGACCTGCAGCTTGAACACAAAAATACTTGGACAGACGGATAGACAAGCTTAAATCGATTTAGAAAATGATTCTGAATCGATCGGCATTAAAAGGATGGGTCTGTCCGCGTGCTACATATGTCCGCACGAACTAACCACAAGTGGTGTAGGGTATAGAAATCGAATTATTTTTATGCGTTAAAAATATTACCAGGCGATGGTTATTTTTGTTTTATTTTTTTTATAGAAAGCAAACTTTATTGGCTCTGAAATCTACCTTTAAAAAGTATTGAACTTTATATAGTGAGCAAGCCTCACGATACTCTCTAAGGGTTTTTCATTTACTTAAATTAAATTTATACATTTACATATGCATTTCCAAGAATATGATTAAGGAGCGAAATATTTCATATCATTCGTTCATTTACTTACCCTCTAAGTTTTGATCGTAGCCCTTAGTGAAAAACAGCATTGCTTTTGCTGCTCTTTCAGGTGTTTTTATTAAACCCTGACGATCGGGATTTTCACCTAAGCCACCCAACAGTAAACGGTACGAATTGGCCATGTCGGGCAGCAAAGCCTCTCGCGTCGGCGGTTTATGATCTAACTCTAGATCATGATGAAATGGACAATTTTCATGACCTGCAGAAAAGATAAGCAAAGTAGAAGAAGAACTTAGTATTGCTATCAATTACAATCATTGGCTTAGTTTGTTATCAATCAATTCATTCATGTAAGTGAAATGCTTTTTATTTCATTTCTGAGTAACTAAGCGTTTGTTGTTGTTATACAAATGTAAAAAACAATTTCACATGCTTTTCGATAATAGGACGGGGGTAGTGTAGTGTAAGTAGAAAAAAAAAGTCAAAAAAAAAAACAAAAGAAAAATAACACCTGGTGTTGTTGACGTTCTCGGTGTGCAAGGAGTCTTCGGCCGACCGCTGCTACTATCACTACTTGAGACACTTGTTGTCTCTTCTCTTTCGGCTATAATGCCGTTCGTTTTTAAAACTAACTTGGGTCGTGCATGGGTCATCGCAGCGCTATTGCTAAAATCACTGAATCCTGCACCAGTACCGTTAACTGGACTTATGTCCTCAGTTTGCGATAATGTACGATCACGAGATGGTGTACTGCTTGTTGAACAGACGCTATTGTTACGACCGCGTGAAAGGATATGAGCTTGAGGGAAATTTGTATCATCGATAGCATCGTTCAACTCACTAGCGCTCATTTCGGACAATTGCCGTGTAAAACTCATCTTGCAAAACACTAACACGCACTTTTATTTATATATGTATATATATACGTATGAATAAATGCACATATATATAATTATGTGAGAAGTATTTATCAGTATAAAAAAAAAAAAATAAATAAATAATAAATAAATAAAAGAAAATAGTAAGTTTTGAAATTTTGTTTAGCTTAAATTTTAAAATTTTTTTTTTTTTTTTTTAAATTAAGTTTCTTGCTTGTTTTTGTTTTTATAAAAACAGAAATGAAGAAAAAAAAAAAACAAATAAATGAAGTAAAATAAACACTTCGAATGTAGAAACGCAGCACAGCAAATAAGAAGGCAAGGAAAAATTATAAAATTCTCTTAGAGTCGTTGTTTTGATATGAACCAACAGCACAAATATTATAAAGCAACTGAATGGATGAGGAGACACGAGTATACAAAAATTTAAATTGGTCTAGAGCATCAACATTAACAGCTCATTTTAATTAAAGCTTAAAAGCTTACAAAGCTCCGTAATTTCATAAGCAATTCTCTTATTCTCCCTCTTCTTTCCCTCTCTATTTCTCCAAAAATAAGATTCCTTTTTCGTGGTAATCAGCAAAAACCCGAAGTGCTAAAGCAATTTTGTTAGAGAGGCGAAGAGGCGACGGTATATATTACACGTTTTATAATTGGGGGGGGGGGGGGGGGGGGCGGGGGTGTTGGATACCCCCCATACATC
>CCAG010016890.1:0-150761 GCA_001077435.1 Glossina morsitans morsitans | reverse complement strand
GAGTGAATAAGATAGTTTTAGAGTGTGGGGGGTATGGATGTGGTGTTGTTTGTTGAGAGTTGGGAGTGGGGGGGGGGGGGGGGGCCCGATGTGATTGTATATCGCCTAAGTCAAGCCAACTTTTGTGCGAAATTTTTAACACTTTAACTACCACAGACTATCGAAATCACCTATACAGGTAGGGATCACTTTGCAAGTGCATCGAATACTTTCGTTTGGGTGTCCTTTGAACGGCAAAAAACAATGTAAACACGAAATAAGTAAGAAATTTAAATTCGGTCGGGACCGAATCTTTTATACCCATCACTGTTATCCTAAAAAATACGAAAAAAGTAAAGAAACGTTCTATAATATATAGTGGGTGCGGCTGATTTTTTCTATTTTCAAAATAAAAGTCCTTGTCCCATAGGCGTGTGGGCGTTGTAGATATGTCCTTGGAAAAGTTTAAGTCTCTTCCAAATTGTTTTGCAAATCTTCATTTTCGTCACTGGAAGTATGTTTTCCATAAATACTACAAAGTTGCGCAGACAGACAGATGGACAAATTAACAGCCGGACTTGCTTAGGTGCATTCCAAATTCGAAATTGGACAAGAATTTATATACTTTATGGGGTTCAAGAAGCTTGTTTCTGCGCCCGATAGAGAAAAAAATTGGAAAAAAAATCAAATTTCGATTCACTCTAACATTGGGTAGACGAGATCAATTTTCCTATTTTTATACAAGCATTGCAGTATTATCCATAGAATATGCCTTCAATTTTTTGTATATATATCTGCTATAGTTTATGAGTAATGATCAAGAACCCATTTTTCATTTCTTTTGGAAAACAGAAGTGTTCTCAGTTTACGTGGTGCTGTGTCCTTTGACCGATTTTCACCATTTTCAATGCTAAGTTGCTTGCGAGCACTTCCAATGTTTCTGCCAGAGTTGAAGTCGGTAGCTTAATTTTTGCGGCTAGGAGAATGTGCTACAACAGAAATTGCATAGACGGACAGACGGACATGCTTAAATCGTTTTAGAAATCGGTGCTGATCAAGTATATATACACTTTGTGGGGTGTCTGATGCTTCCTTCTGGGCTTTGCGCCGTTTTGACAAAATGAACATACCCCGCATCCTTCGGTGATGGGTATAAAATAAGTTTCTTCATTGATTTCATCTTTTGTCATAGATAGATTTTTGTTGTTGCAAATTTAATTATTAATCTAATCAATCTACCTGTTGTCTGACGTATTCATATACGAGGGAGCTTTCTAAAAATACCATGCTTTGCGTTAATAAAATTAGAAGGTCCACTGTCTGCTTTACTTAAATAAAAGCAGAAGATCTAAGTCCGCAGTCAATTTTAAATACATATGAGTATTATTATCTTTATACTTCTATACTACTACAAGCTTTTTTGTGAAAGTATTGATGATAGCGACGGGATATACGTATACGTTGATCAGCAAATTTAAATCAATACTAGTGTGGTTAGTAGACTTGTGGACAATTCTTGTGGAACATCCTTCTACTACGAAGACGCGTAATACCAAATGTCAAACCAAAATATACACACAACAGCAAAAGAATAAAATCGAAATGAATTGAGCATAGAAAATGCTTGCAACGATCAAGGAAATAAAAAAATTCTCCGACATTCCAAAGATGTCCTTGAAGAGCAGAGACTTCACTCAGTTTCAAAAGATATCCATTCCTATGTAGTTAAAAGTGCACATTGAAGAAATATTTTCTTATCACTTTTGGGTAATTATTTATCTGTCTAATGCAGTCGGCAGCAAATGACTAAAATATGATGAGGACTTTTGTTTTTTTGATTACGCGAAGTCTATCATAGTAAATATGAAATCTTGCACTGCAGAGAGAATGGAGAACTTTACTCAAATAGGGTGAGAATCTATTACCGAGAATACCATTTCTGCCATTATAGAAGTGGAATTAATTCTTGCATCACTCATAGGAGAAGTCCACTATCTAGAATACAAACTGACTATGAGTGAGTTTTTACAAAAATTTTCAACACTTTCTACTGTCTACGACCTAGAATTGGACCCTCATACATAGCAGCTTCGGAATTTTTTATGTCCACTACTTTCATTTATGGCAGTACGATTGCCACATCTACAAGCCTGTTTATTTCCCTAGGTAGGCCAATCCTAAACTTATGGGAGCGTGGTTGCCCCATATACAAGCTTGTTTATTTCCCTAGGTAGGCCTATCCTAAACTTATGGGAGTGTGGTTGCCCCATATACAAGCCTGTTTATTTCCCTAGGTGGACCAATCCTAAATTTATGGCAGGATGGTTGCCACATGGCTTGTATCGGATCCGTTTAAAAGCCCTTTCTTTTTTTTTTTATATTTGCCCTTCGTAAACTTGGCTGGACTTTTGTCATACAAAAGTAGATTGCATCCCATAAATATGCCTACGATCCCCACGCAAGATAGGAGAGTAGTTGTGGAAGTCATTTTTTTTTTTTTTTGGTTAAACTTTTACACGATGGCATTGACTTTTCTGGATGTCCACAAGTACATTGGCTTCTTTCCTGCTTAGCCGTACTATTGCAAAAAAAGTGATATGAACTGTCATCTCACTTTATAAAATCTGTAACGGCGTTTATCCGGTATTTTCCTTTCTTCATTTTTACATAGAATTAAAGGAAATATTTTAAGAAATGATTAATCAACCAATCATTCTTCACGTATACCCTGGAATGGACGTTAATATATTTACTATTATATTATCAATGAGTAGATGTTAAGGTAAACGAGATCACATATATGTACATATATGCAAACACATGAACACACGTAACTGTTAATACGAAATTCTTAACTGAACATTGAAAAAAAAATAAGTTTTCCCCAGTAACGAGAGTGTGTGTTAAAGTGCTCGCTTTGAAACTGCAATGTTGTTACGACTACTTGTTGCGGTGTCATAAAATTTTTATGAGCGACTTCACTTCAACCTTAGAGTGTTTCTAGCAAAATAGCGTAAAACATTTGTTCTTTTACGTTTATTGCCTGTGATGGAAACTGAACAGAAATCCGGGCAAGGTTAACGTTACGTTATGAAATTTGGTTAATGTAATTAATTTTATGTCAAGTACAAATGTATGTATATTTGTAAGCACAAAATGTAAAATATGTGTATGCATAGCTATTATAAGCGCCCATCCCTTTTGCAAGAGGGAAATAGAAGTCAATCAAAGTGATAGGAATTTTACAAATAAAACATTTCCTTCAACTTTATTTAGGTTTTTATTTCAATAAATTAAACGTAAAATTGATTGATTAACAGATTTAACGTAACTTGCTTTTGCGAACATTTTTTCAAACCTAAAATATCTATCAGTGCTTAAGCAAAATGCATACATACATATACATATATATATATATATATATGTATATTGTACACATGTATATTTTCTTGACATAGTTGAAGTTCACCTCCTGCTTAAGAATTTCCGTTATTGAAAACGAAAAGCGAACGCCATGACCAGAAACATAAAAAAATTGTGTTTCCACACAACTTTTGTTGTGTTTCCTCTCTATTGCGTTACTATAAGCTAAAGACTCCATTGTATAATATATCGGTCAATAATTCCCGGGATTGAAAACTTTTTCCGAAAATGCATATCCCGACATGACGCTTGTGAAAAAACGGATCATTTGTTTATGATTTGCAGAGAGAAACAGTGAAAAAATCCGAACTTCTCGTGTTGAGTAGACTGCTTTTAAAGGCCACCGTGATCGAAACCACCATTGGCTTGACACTATTATCGGGGGAAAATAACAAATTTTTGGCGGTTTGCTGATGTTCAATGAGGTCATGCGAACGCTAATGACACTGCACGCATCAAACATTCGAATATATCAAAGGGGAAAAAAGATCCTCAAAATCATTTTCGTAAAGTTGGCAAGAGTTAGCCGACATACTAAAGACATCAAAAGACAGATTATTCGCTATTTTAGATGAAATTTGTGGCAAAAGATAACTGTTTTCCAACCGGATAATGTGTTTACTCGCAACGAAAAAACTCATCAACGTAGGCGGTGGAAGCGCCGGAGCACTGGGACTGTTCAAGCGCAATTAAAACGATTACTTCGTGCCCTATGTGAGAATGGACAAAACGTGTATCCATCACCATATTCCTGAATCACATCGACTATATTGATTGTAAGTCTAACATATTATTAGATAAACAAAAAACTTGTTGCCGTTTTTTGCAATAGAAGTCACTAGAGACTGGGTGACTTGGGTATCATTAGTCATATGGAGCTAAAAATCGATGAAAATTCATAAATAATTTAAAAATATTGGATCAGATTGATTACGGGCGAAAAAGATCGTGGATCACTGTTGAGATTGGCAGAGAATCGTGCATCATGCACTGCTTCAAAGTGGTCGGCCGATTGATTCCATTTGCCGCTGTGAACAAGTGATGCGATTAAAGCATGCAACTGAAAGAAGCCCTATGAACTCAACAATGACACGGCAAAAATTAAGAGAAATGAAGATGAGACGTTACTGCATTTGCTGCATACAGATCGGATCTCGCCCACTTTTCTTTACAACTTTTATTTTTGCTCTCTGTACAGGTCTCTCTATCACACGGTTCGGATCTGGCTTACTTTCCGTTACAATTTTTTTTTATGCTCTCTGCGCAAGTCTCTCTATCATACGGTTCGGATCTTTGCTCACTTTCCGTTACGACTTTTTTGTTTTGCTCTCTATACAAGTCTCTCTATCATACGGTTCGGACCTTTGCTAACTTCCCGTTAAAATTTTTTTTATGCTCTCTGCGCAAGTCTCTCTATCATACGGTTCGGATCTTTGCTCACTTTCCGTTACGACTTTTTTGTTGCTGTCTGCATCAGTCTCTTTGCAATATAGAAAAGGTTTCAAAGGGGGTCCATGCTTTGCTTCACGTTTGCTTCACTTTACAACGGGGGGGGGACTAATTTTACCAGCAACGAATCAATGATCAAAATGGCAAATATTTGACTTGAACTAAATTCATTGATAAAATGAGAAAAAGTGTGCTTGAATTGCGATGAAGAAGAGCAACGACATTTGCTTTTGTCAATAATCCAAGTGGCTTGAAATGATAAAAGTGGAGAAAAGTGGAGCTCCTTCAAAGCTAGACGATTTGCCTTGCCTTTCGCCCCGTGAAAATTTTCATCAAATAGTGTGGATAGGTATATGAGAAACACTAAACGTGCACGCATGTCTCAATTATTTCGTTATTGCGATTTTCGTTGTTCGCTGAAGTTATTTATATTTTCAAAAGTAATTTACATTCATTTTGAATGCGTTTCAAGAACTTCTTTGCCTATAAAATCCAAACAGGCGAGCAGCGGAAAGAAATTGCTTTGGAACAAGTTTTTGGAACAATTGTTGCCAACAGGAGCAATCCTTCTTTGGACCTAACTGCGATAAGCCCAATTTGCAAATATATATGAAAAAAGATATTTAGTTTTCCATCGATCGGGATCGGAATATAGATTAGAGATTATTCACCCCAAGTTGTAATAATTTGCCAGTGACACTGAACATCCAGCTCGTGCTTGTATAGAAAAAGTAAAAGAAAAATGTATATATTTTGACTTGACATTTAATTTCAATTCATTGGAGAAATTTTTCTAATTAAAAATTTTACAAAATTCTTTTATTGCTTTTTTTTTTTTTTTTTTAATTTTTTATTATTCGAAATTATATTGAAAATCAATCATGTTATCGGAAAAATTTAAGAATAAGTGGAACAAAAAGAATGTGGGGGAATCGATGTCTTTTAGCAAGGAGCAGGCTGACGGTGTCCTTCGTGAACAAGATAAGATTGCGGAATTTCTTAGCGCAAAAGATGTAGCCCCCTGGTTTCGTGGAACATCCGTATTTCATTTGGAAGGAGCAAATCGGCTTTTCAATGCCATACGCGATGACACGGAACAAAGTACATCGCATCGTGTACGAGCTTGTCTCAGTTTACTGGGTCTGGATCCGATTATTAGTTCAAAGCAAATTAAATTTTTAATGCGCTTAAGTCGGGGCAACGATTTAGCTTTCCTATGGTTTCTCATGGAATTGCACTATCATACACCGAAACCGCATTTTAGCGTTAACGAACAACTAATATGCTCGGCCATATGTCACCTGGATATGATAACGACATTGCGCGAGTTGGATAGAATTCTACCGGAAAATCATAAAATAAAACGCAGAAAAGCGTCGAGTAGGAGCGAAAAACCGAAATCAATATCCACTGATACGAAACCCAAAAAAAAATACATTTTACCGTACTTTGAAAGGTTGCGAAAGCCAAAACCGTATGGCAAATCGTTAGTGCTGAAATTACCAAATTTCAGTGTAGACGTCAACATTTACAAGCCTTATACCGATCCTAACTATGTGGTGCCCAATGAGAGTAACCGGTGGTACGCCAACTACCAGTTTCAGACCAGCAAGCGTATAGCGAATCGCATTATACGCGATGAAATTGAAGAGATGTTTAAAGATCTTGAAGGGGCCAAATTGAACGCTTCTCAAATACATGTAATATGCGATTATCACAAAACTCTTAAGGAAATCGAAGTGAAAATGCACGACGAGTTACAAGTCAAGTTAAGAGATGAATGCCTATTAAAGTATTTCGGTTCGCTTAAGAAAGACAAAGTAAGTAAGAAGAAATCAATTTCAACCAAGGGGTATTCACAATATCCCATATTCCATATCCCATATCCCATTTCATTTTCTTAGGAACGAGCCGAGGCAATGAAAAAAAAATTGGAAGAAGAAATTGAAAAACAAATGGAAATATTTCGCAAAGACGCCCGGACTATTCGTAAGCAAATGACTTTAAAAACGCTTACGAGTGAATGCGAAATTATCGATGTTATGCTGGGAGAGGAAGATGTGGAAATTTGTAAAAAAACTGGCGAAGAACTTCAGGCGAAAAAGAAGTGCGAAGTAGCGCCTGAAAAGTGCAAGGATAGCAGCGACAAGACGAAGAAGATTAGCCTCCTTGCTAAACAATCGCATACAAAAGGCATTATCGACGAGGCAGATGCGATGAGCATTTTAAGTAAGGAACAACTGATCAACGTCGAAAATTTGAATCCGCGTGTCAGTGGGCGTTCATCACGAGGGCGTCTGTCGCACGTTTCTAATGTATCAACTTTTGCCAGCACATACATGCGCCCCCTTGATTATGGTCATATCTGCGTCACCCCAACAGAATCGCAAACATTCTTTCAAGCGCCCAAAAATCACAAACCGTTTAGTTTTGATTATCGTAAAATTTTCGAATTTAAAGACAAAACCTCGGCCGATGAGATGAAATTGAAGAATGCCTTTTTGGAGGCCTTGGACGAAGACATTTCGAATTTAACCGAATTACAAAAGGCGAAAATGAACGTTGAGGAGAGTGCTAGAAAATGCGCTGACAAAATATGGCTTGACTCCGTTAAAGAACGCTTAGATAAAGATGCCGACGATTTATTATTTAGGGAAAGCCTAGGTAAGCCGCTAGTACAATATCCTGATAATGCCTATTATGATGCGAAGGATAAGGTTTTAATGGAGAAAATGCTATTCGATGCTTTTGAGTATTTGCGTAAAAATCCAAAATTTGTTTGGGCTCAGCTGCCACAAGCCCACAAAGTGCCTATGTTAAGGGAATGGATAGCCCGGCGATATGGTAAAGTGTACACTACTCAAGAGCGTTGGCGTTCGTACAAAATCTCTTTAAAGATATTTCAAGCTCTGTACACATTGGATATGTCAGTCCCACCGCCGACTGCTACGAAGCTGGGTCACAATATGTTCCTCAGTTATAACTGTCGCGATTACATAGACAAGAAGGTTAGTTCAACCTTGATTTATCACAAATCTGACGATGATACATGATTTATAATTTTTGCTTGAGTTTAGGGGCGCGCAATTAAAAATGCTTATAATCGCCGTCTAAATGAGAATATAATGGAACAAAGCCGCGTCTTTTGGTTTGCTATGCGTGGCCATCTTTGCTCTAGCGGACCTCCACGTAATACATTTTTTGCTTACATGCCATCCCGGTTCCGCGACATTCAACGTTTCCGTCTATGGAAACCGAACGAGTATCGAAACTATAAGCGCGCTTATGACAAACGGCGCATTAATAAATAAATGTAATCTCTTGCTTCTTCTTTCTTCAAATTTGATAATGAATTAATTCGTCTTGTAATGCTTTTGAAAATATTTTCCTTAAATAATAATGCGAAAAAAACAAATGAATCAAATATGCGTTTAAATAACTGGGTACATGCGTGGAATTACATTTGCGTCGAACATAAGCTCGGGAAGATTCATTTTCTTTTGTTTCAGTTCACCAGTTCGCCAATTAGCATAGAATTCTCAATTCTCAAGGTCGGAACAAAGAGAGGTAAACTACTTTAGCTGAGCTTATAGAATCTGAGTTGACTAACATAGTGTCAGTTTAGGGGCAAGTGCGGCCAGCCTTAGTATAGAACGGAAAGGCATATTCTCAAGGCCATCTAAAACTTACATGCAAATTCCCCGATTCTACGATTAATTAACAACACTATGCATTCTTTACATATATGAACGGAACGTAACGGAAGGTAACTAAAATTCGCTTTAATTTGAACATAATTTGTTTCTTGTTTTTTTTTTCTTTAATTTTTTTTTTCTTTATTTTTTCTTCTTTTGGTCTTGGCTTTAATTTTTTAAAACCAATGTTCATTTAATTGAATATTGTTTTTTTAATTAATTTGATGAGTCAAACATAGTAAATGAGCAGCAAACAGGGGCGTGCTTGTGCTTATAGCACATATATATATAAATTATAAAGTATTTCATGTTTCAATTTGTTAATAATACAAAGGTAGTCTTTTTTTTTTTTGAAATGTTTTAATCACGAGCGCTTGTGTGTCACTATGTGTTAAGTAGTCAAGACGTTGAGATTTTGAAAGAGTTTTTCAATAATAAACCTGATGATGATTTTTTCTAGTATACCGACCCCATGTTTTATACATTAAGTCTCGCTGCTTAAAACTCTCTAAGAGGTCCCGAGTGTATTTGGATTTGAATATCAATTAATGTTTCAAAGAGACCAAGTGTTAGATTATATCGAGCCAGGAGGTTGCACAGGGCTAGCAGAGTACTTGATTTTCAATATTCGAATATTAAATATGACTTCGAAAATAGGTCTTCACAGTTCCCGAGGGTATGTCGTGTTATTTGGATTTGAATATCAATTAATGTTTGAAAGAGACCAAGTGTTAGATAATATCGAATCGGGAGGTTACAAAGGGCCAGCAGAGTACTTGATTTTCAATATTCGAATATTAAATATGATTTCGAAAATAAGATCAAATTGTCTTACAATTTACTTACTATCCAGCATTTCGATCTGATTTTCAAATATTAAATTAAGTAAAATCTTGCTTGATCCGATTTCATTTACATTCGAACTTTTCATTTCAATAGACAAGAGAATCCTAACACTGGTATTTCACTGGGCAGATTATAAAGTAAAATGAATCGTTTAATTTCCAATGATATCGATAGCGAAAGCGATGTTATGCAAAATATAAGATATAGCTTTCGAATGACTTGAACTTTAGTGGTGAATGCTAACCACTGAGGCACAATTCTGGTATGTTTTACAACATTATCACGAGAAAGGAGGTGGAATTTCGCAGGCTTGTGAAAAATTCGTGGCACCACGCAAACTGTTAGCTCGATTGCAGCCTCGAAATATCCATCGCCGCGCTGTTGTCAATAAATAGTTGTTTCAATCTCGAAGGATTTACAACGATTATTAGACAGAATTTCCATCTGCGTGAATCACTGCTGAAATAAACTGAAATCGGCCGGTTCCTGAAGCGTTTGGTAAGGGGGACAGTAGAAAGTCTGTCTCTCATTACATACAATAATGGATGAAAAAATTTTTACAGAGCTGCACAAAGGATGAAGTTTGGATTTACTCCACACAAGTTAATGCTTGGCCTTTAGTGGATTTGAAAGAGAATCGTATTCCAATCTGTGGCCAACAAATAATATGATCCAAGTGCACAATTGAGGTACACTTCCTGAATTGATCAATAGGGAAGGCGTTATCTTCTGTTACGCCATTGTCGGTCGACACATCTTTAATGACTCGGCAAAATATTGACATAACTTAGCTGGCAAATTTTGCTGCATCGGCTTGACCCGGACTTTACGCTGTTCGACTGGTATTTGTTTACCTCCTTATAGCATCTTCTTAACGATACAAAAATGATTTTAAAAGGCTCTTGTGAAAATCAGTTCAATTTTTCGCTCGGGAATCCCAATGATTTCACCAAAGATATGCGTGGGATTAGCGGTCAACATGGCAAATATCTGATCCAATAAAATTCATTTACATTATAAGAAAAAATACTGCGAAGCTTTTCGCTCACCCAATACATACATTGTTCAAGCATTGGCAAGCTCCTTCGGGACCAGACAATCTGTGCCCGCGTTTAATGCCATGCCATCAAACATCACGAAGTAGTATTGCGCGATTCGTCAATTGTACGCACAATTATCACTTTTTTAGCCATTTTAGTTTTCATTGTCGCGAACTTTTGCCTTGATATGATATGAAGAAAGTATGATACTTCTTATATAAACGCCAAGGCAGCGCAAGGTGTAATGCCTTTTCTGATCACGAAATTCTCTTCCCATTTATCAAATTTATTAATTTGTACTTTGATCAGCCTTTATGGCAGCACCACCGTCCGACTTTCGTATAAATTCTTTAGTTCCTTGGATCAAGAAATTGTCTCATAGGCGGTATTTTTTTCTTTTTTGCTTTTGTTTTTTAACGAAGCAAGCGTTATCGATTACTGCAAGAAGCAGAGTGGCTTTTAGAAGAAGTAATTGCTCTGTCATGGCCCACGTTGACGAAGCTTTACTTTACGTAATAGTGTGAAACAATAGAATATTTAATAGTATTTGGGAAATTCTGCCGAGAACGAAACAAGCGAGATTCTATGGCTGCCAGGTCGAGGGATACGGAGTGCGTATCAGAATCCAAGAGATCGTTATGTACTTTATGTTGTTGCTATCCTCATAGAGTACATCCTCATGCTATCATGTTCCAGATATCCCTGCGAACCTACTGCGTGCTATTCGTGTTAACTTTGGAAGACGGAACTTGAAAAACTTTGCAAACTTCTTCGTACATTCTTTTCGTCTTTGAGCCTACTTTTCACTGCTTTCATAAACACTCGTGCATAGAAATTCAATCCACAACCATGCCTACATGTAAATGCAATGCATTCCCCGACTGGCTTCTCAAATATAAATAAAAAAGATGCGAAATCATGTCGCAGTTGACAATGAGCTTTGTCACGATATTCGAACACTCCGTGGTGATGAATATCTAAACTTTGCATCAAAGTAACAAATTCGTGACGAATTTTGAATTGTTTTGCGCATCGAAGCAATGGTCATGGTGTTGTGACTTTTTTAAAACCTTAACTATCTTTTTTGGGAAAAGAGGTAAACAATTTTCACTATATTTATTGAAATGAAAATATGCATTATTCACTTCGTTTAAAAAAAAATAAAAAATTCTTACTTAAAGATTTAACAAAATTTCTAAGGAATACATCCTCACTTTAATTTGATTAAAAATCTTTCCTGATAAATAATATCTTAAGTTGCATTACTGCTCTGAGGATAGTCAAGCAAAGCTAATCTTTCAATCTTCTTCTTCTTCTTCTTCTTCTTTTTTTAATGTAAAATCAGTTACTTAAACCGTGCAAAAGTGAAATGTTGTAAAAAAAAGATTCAAAGCACATTCTTTGATAATCGAAAGATAAATTTTTAAAATACGTATTTGAAAGTCACCTTTTCTTTGCGTCGTGAAAAGTTGTAAAAAGTGCAAAAAAATGCTTAACTAATAAATATTCGTATTATGAAACTTTCTTTTTTAATTGCATCATTATTTCGATAGAATAAAACATAAATATAATATTTATATACAACGCTTCAATCTATTGAAGGGTATTTCGATAATTAGTTTAGAAATTTTTTTTTTTTTGTATGTTTAATTATTTTTATGAAAAAAAAAAAAGAAAAAAAATTAACAAAGTAATTATAATTTATTAGTAATTAGTGTATAATTTATCATTAACCTTGACTTTCAGTGAATTTTTTTTTTTTTTTTTAAACAAATCAAAGACAACATATTTTAAGTTTGATATTAATCATGATTTTTGCTTTTTTTCTGCTGTTAATCGTATTGAAACGTGTACAAATGAAATGTTTTATTCATTAAGTTCACTGCAAAATAGTTCTTGGGAGATTAATACATAAAAAACATGGCAGGAAAGCTACATACCCTTTGCAACGAATCTTTAATACCCTCTAGGGATTACAAAGTCGATCAGGTCTCTTTACAAAATATAAAGTCGACGTTTTTCTTAGGTTGTTAGTTTAGCTACAGGGAAGCCCGAAGCGCCATGGTAGGTCTTGAACCTTTCTGTGGCGTAACGAGATGCCACATTAATAATCTGGCATCGCAATGGGCACAGAATGGCCACAATGTGCAGGACAACGGCAGTCAAAAAGATTCATAAAACCTTCCGGTACGGCACATAAGAAGAAGCGACTTACGTTTAGTCACCGGCTTCTACACGGATCATAATTCCATCAGGTACCATCTGAAAAACGTGGGTAAGTTCGATACCCATTCATACAGATTCTGCCAAGGGGCGAGTGAAACGTCTCCTCACATTGTATAAGAATATGCAGAATCAGACACCAAGTGTTTGGTGAGCATTTTACAATGTGGGACACGGTATGGCGCTCCGATCCAAAGAAGGTGGCGGGATTCTTAAAAATCCTAAAACTGAACTAGGCTAAGGGCACGGGCGTGCACAATAGATCTTCTAGGTCGCTGTACATCTTGACCACGTAATTAATAATAAACAACAACTTAGCTATGAAGATGTTACGAAGGGAATGAGTACTCACGATAGTGATGAATATAATAAGAAATTGTATAAATAATGTAAATTTGAAATTTTAAATCAGAGGTTCTCAAACTTTGTCCTATTAGGCCTTTTCGAAAATCAATTTTATCCTTTATTATTAAAATAAATGTAGCCGGAGAAGATTCAAGTCTTAAAAAGCATTAACATACCTAACATAGGACTATTGACGTTATGAAAAACTTTACCGCACTTGAGATTTCAACCCAAGACCTGTTAGTCGAAATGCTTTGCCTACTGGACCAGTCCGTGGGATCTCGCATTCGTTCTAAGCAAGAAAATTATAATTCAATTACTTTAACCCCTCACCTGAAAATGATCTGCACTTCTCCAGCTTTACAGATTTTAATACACAGAACATTATCAAGGTAAGCATAAATATTTTGACAGAGTAGTATGAATTTATTTAAAGGCAAACGTCGTCCCTGCAAGAATATTTTAACTGAACTTCTGAGGTTAGGATTATCTGAGCACTTTCTTTTAATCATATCGTGCCGTTTGAATGAATATTGAAGCGATACCGATGTAAGTAAAGGAAATTTTTGAAATAAAGGATGATTCAACCAAGCAATTGAAAAGCTTATGTGCCAAAGGCACGCCTGCCCTTAAGAGAGAGGTGGCACATTTGACTATTAAATAGTTGCTTAATTCTATTTTTATTCCCGTATGCAGCTATTAAAAGAACTGAGTACTACTTGTCAACATTTTCTTGGTCCGTTTGGTCATTTCCTTCGTCCGTTTGATCGCTTAATTCTGGGCAACCATCGCAATGTAACCTTTGCGATCATCATTTAAGCGAAACCTGGCGTTCATAAAGAAGGATTAAAAAATCTCTATCTCTCCTCTGGATGGAGGAAATGGAATTTGTTTCACAAGATGGAATTGTGCCTTTCCTATATTCGATTATTGTAACATATAAAAGTTTGGTTTACTTTGATGAAAAGTCTTAGTACATTTGAAATGTCAGTGAATTGAATCAAAGAAAGATATCCCAATGTTCACATTCTTTAGTGCCTGCTTGCCAATGCTCCAACATGCAAAGGATTATCTACAGGCGATCAGGAGAACCTTACATAAATCTATGTAAATAGTTCCCTGTGCATGAGATGTTTCCAAGATTTTTATTTGAATTTATTTTTATAAATGTGTAGCGAAGGAAAACTTACATTGTTTACATTTACCACCATTGAGTGTTGCTGTTGTTGTTGTTGTTGTTGTACTATTATTAATAAAATTCAAACGTAAAGAATTCTTTTGGGCTTTTAAGACATTATTAAGATTCGCTTTATTGGTATTAAAAGTATTTAAACTTTCATGGCACTTTGTATCCGATACTTGAAAATCACTTAATTCATTATCTGAATTAGAATCAGGAACACTGTTACTAGTTTGATTGTGATGTAGTAGATTTTGTTGCAGATTACCATTTGTTTTTAAATTTTGCATTTTTTCATTCAATTGTTTCATTTTATATATATATATATATATATATATGTATATAGATATAAATAAATTAAAGCTAAGCTTAAGATTCTTTTGGATAATTCTTTTAAATAAATTAATTACACAATATTTGTTTCACTTTCCTTTAACAACTGCCGGACGACTAAGTGATTGCTTGTTTACTTGCGACCTTTTTATTATGTTTGTGTTACGGTTAATGAAATAAAATAACAACGACTATCTTAACTGTTTGCACAGATACATATAAAGCAGCTTTTTAATGCATTATAATACAAAATACAAAATACAAAAAACAAAAAAAAAACTGAAAGTTTGCTTTTTTAATGAATTTTCATTACTATACTAAAATTATATTTAATTGTTTAAGTTATTTATTGAGAAATTATTTGTGTGTGTGTGTGTGTGTGTGTGTGTTTATGATTTGTAAGAATTTTCATATCATTTTGTTTTTGTTAGTACATATTTCTAATGAATTCTTCGAGTGATTTTTTATCTTTAAATTTTTCTATTTTTCTTTTTGAAATAATTAACACACAACAATTAATTAATTAATTTCACGGTAAGCGAATAAAACTTTTCATCGAAGCTTTTCTTCTCTTTGCAAGCTTTGTTTGACAATTTTTTTTTTTTTACTCACTCTCTCGCGTTATATATTTATTATCACAGGTAAGCATGTATGTATCTGCCATGTAACTCTCTCTCTCGCTCCCTCTGTTTCTATGTGTAATTCTCTCTCACAAGTTTCTAGAACCTCTCTTAACATTCTCGTCAATCAACTCCGTTTTTATTTTCTTCGCTATAACAGTACAAGTTGCACTGATTTTCTCTTACTTGTATTTTTGTAAGCAACAACAATTTGCTGATTTAAATCACGTTTTTAGCCATCAAAAGGAGTAAATTTGCCAAATGTTAATAACTTGTAGACATGCACACTGGCGCAACAAAGTCTACGTACAATATGAGAAATCAATGTTTCTCTGAGTAAACACTGCATTGATGACTTGAGAATTAAGAAATTCATTTCTTAAAAGACAAAAACTTATATTAAATAACAATTCAAAAATTTATTGACTTAAGATAAAGTTATTTAACAGAAAATATACTTCAATCGCACAAAATATCACAAAAAAGTGTATATGCAACTTGCTTCACAAGTATTAGGTGTTTGCAAAAAGTTTGATCACCGACCGAATGGGATATACCAGTATACACAACGTTTGAATTCGATGCTTCCGACCATTTTCTATATAAAATAAAAGTTTTCCATTTACTGTTATTGATTTATCCAACGTAGGCCGACGCTTATCAGGGCGCACTTAATATTCTTCTTCTTCCAAACTCAGTACTTTTGTTGTTTATTTAAAGAAATATGCTGCCGAAGCCCACCAAACACGTTCAGGGGCTTCAGCATAACTCAAACGTTGATTTTGGGTCCAATGGTTTAAAAACGACGACGGCACGAATTGACTGAAAATCCCAGTTCTTGCAAGGGTTGTCCAGGATAGACTGTTGCAGCTCGAATGTGAAGTTCCGCCACATCCAACGTTCCCTGATTACCACTTGTTCAGATCGGTGCCGTATGGCTTGGTTGGCACGCGGGTCCGCAAAGTTGAAGAGGTATGAAAATAGGTCGGTGTGTGCATCACTGTCTTTCAACATGATATCGCCATGTTGCCAAAAATATTGTAAAATGTTGTAGAAAATTATGAAAACCATTTTGATTAAAATATATTGTAACAATTTTCGAATTTCGAACGCATTTTTCAAATGGAAAAATGATCAAAATTGCTGCAAACACTTAACAGTTTAATACACGGTTTGGGGATAAAATTAAATAACTAATATTTTGTTGGGCCACCTTTAGCATCTGATGCTGCTTGCATGCGTCTTGGCATGACAGAAACGAATTTTATTGTTACTCCTACTCAAAATTTTGCCCCAATCCCATTTTTCTTTCATGTTGGAAATTTTACTTGCCCGAGCCCGCCTATTCAATTCATATCATATGTTTTCGATTGCATTCAAAACCGCAAAGTGTAATTGTTTGGGGAGATGTTAGATAAGCTAGGCACTCCTTTGCAGTGAAAGATACATGTTTCGAATTGTTATCCCGCCGGACGACCTATTTTAGTTGCGGAAGTGTTTAATTTGACTTTCAAAAGATTGAGATAAATATGACGATCGATTTTAGTGACAATAAAGAGCGGATTGACATGACAGACCTTCCACCGCAGTTTAGAATTAGTGATTAATCTTGAATTGCGATCGCTGTATTCGATTTTCTCCATACTCTTTGTTTACCATCGTATTGGAACACTTTAAACTTGGAATAAAAATTAAGTTTTCTCCAAACTTCATGTCATCATTTTTGTGGAGTTTCGCAAACTCGAGGCCTTTCGTCATATCAATTTCGCTTTTTCACGCTCTGTAAGATTATTTGGTTGACTTGATCGGAGCTTATTTTCTGTGGCATTCCTGTTATTGTAATTTCTTATAATAGTTTGAATAATAGCATGACTAATACTTGTCCGTGCGACTTGTCCTCACTTCTTAATTTTATAATCATTTTTCCAATCTCTTGCCAGATTCCTTTTAAAAAAAATCAAGAAAAAAAACGCATTTTAATTAATAAATTATTGTTATTTAAAGGTACGAAAGTAAGTGCAACAACTAAGTCCCGTTAACTAAATATGTTTTCTTTTTCCCAATACTTCTAGTCATGTGTATTCGCTTTTCTAATATTTATGTGAGATTGAAGTATATTTTCTGCGTATAACTTTATCTTAAGTTTTAAAAAACACCTTGAATTTTCATTTAATAAAATTTTTATTTTTTAAGATATACGTTTTTATTCACTTTCCATCTATAAATGCAATATTCGATAAGAGAAACACTAATATTTCATACTGTGGGCAGACTTTATTGGGCTACTGTCTGTCGGGGACCCCCTAAAGTTAGCATATTCTTAATCAGAGCAAATATCGGAAACGGTAACCACAACTGAAACAACATATTTCAAGTGTGTAAACACGATTCAATTTAAAGTATGTGTATACGAAATATTATATAATTAAATCATAAATTGCTTCAAGAACATCCCCAGATCATATTTAGAAAAAGGCAATAAAAACCAATCAGTGAAATTCCCTGCGACTACTAAAGCATCACAAACAGTATACTTATGGCACTTATGTCAATTTTAGTGCAGCGGAGATGGAATACATTCATTTTAAGTACATATACAGAAAAGTAAGTGTACAAGACCTACGCTGTCATGTACATATATATAGATGGATAGATATGAGAATTACATGATAAGTTTCACTTCACTTTATCGAAAATCTGCTTGAGTTTCAGCGCAAAAGTAATGATGAGTATAAGAAATTCGCTGCGAGCCATATATAAATTGTGTCTGTTGTTTTTTATATTTTCATTATAGTTTCAAATAATATTACAACAAACGTAATTGTGGTTAACTGAACGCTTGCAATTCATTAACAAAATAATTCCATTGTCGTATGAGTAACATTGAATTTTTTTTTTTTTTTTAGTTGCGAAACCACTAAAATTATTTTATACATAAATATTCTCTTACATTTACCTTAAATTAAGGCGGCAAACGGTGAAACGGTTTATTTAACTGATTTATATATATAACGTAAAAAAAGGGGGAACTTTTAATCATTTCTATTTCTTGAGAAATTTCTAACAATTGACTCATGCAAACGATTAATTCTGAATGAAAAAATATATAGCAACATTTCATAAAAATTTCATAATAATTTATTTACAACTTTTTGATGATTGTTTTTATTTACGAAGTATTAAAAGTATTTAAATATATTCACCGTATGATAATTTATAAAAAAAAAGGGGAAAATATTTTTGATCGCTATTACAAAAAAAAAAAATTATGTATTTTAGCGATCAAACTCATTTACTACTAAACAAGTAAAAGTATCATAGTCGACAATGCCGACTATTAAATACCCTATACCACTTCGCGTAGTGCAGTTATTCCCGTTTTCGTATGAAATTACTATTATGGGTCTATTTTCATTACCACATATTAAAAGTTAGAGTCTGCCGCCTCACAAAGGATCAATTTTCGTGAAAATCCTTATTAGCGTAGGATCCGAAAAATAAGCCCAAATAGTCCAATTTCGATACAATTAATGTTTTTATGTTAAGTTACTATTATGATATAATTTTCTTCATTACGCCTTGAAAATTGTACCTTTCTGTCGTATGAAATTCAGTTCTCGTTGTACGAGAGGGAGTTCGAAAATTGCTCCAGCCGGTCCAAAGTTATCATACCAATTTAGAATGCCGAAATAGTAGTGGGCGTGTCCTTGGAAGAGTTTAAGTCACTTCCAAATTCTTTTGCAAATTTGTAGGCGATATCTTCATTTGCGCTGAGGGAGGAAAGTTTACCAAAAATACTACAAAAGCAACACAAATTAAAAACTGCCCAACAATTTAGATACTTTATGGGGTTTTTAAAGCATTTTTCTGCGCATTATAAATTTAAGTTTTGATAGACTATAATATTGGGAAGGCGTGGTCAAATTTTCTTATTTTCATACAGGCATTACAGTATTATCCATAGAATATGTGTTTAAATGTTTGTACATTTGTCTGCTATAATTTATGAGTAACGATCAAAAACTAATTTTACATTCCTTTCAAAACATAGTAGTTTACGTGATACTGTGGGCGTATCCTTTGACCATTTTCAACACCAAAATGCGTGAAAGAACTTTCAATGTTTCAGAGAGATTTGAAGTTGGTAGCTTCATTTTTGCGGCCAGAGGGTTATTTAGAGGAACCATTACACAGACGGACTTCTGTAACGGGTATAAAAAGTGTTGAATACTAGAGACGTGGGGCATGGCCATACAACACCGCTTAACTGCAATCGTAAATGTCCACCTTTAACATAGCACCACTGAACATTACTTCTGCATCTTATAATAAAGATGATTTCAGATTATCGCAGTTGGATGCGAAGAATGAAATCAATTCAAAAGATATTTTTAGCCAGCATGTTTTATCCATTGTTTTCCGTTGCAAGTCAACTCGGCCCTGAACTTACATAAATAAAATTTCAATCGTTATTTTTACTTCTGCGAAGAACAAGAAAATTATTCTTTGAAATCATATGTTGAATGCGATGTGCTGATATCTCCACAACTCGACTCTTTTTCTCAACACTTTTTATGCGCCTCCTTCTCTCTAATCTATCCAATGTAATTTTTGCTCTTAAATCATTTCAGTTTATTGAAATTCACGAAAGAATAAGAAATTCACTATTGCATGACACTTTTGACTTGGAAAATGAGTTGGCTCGAAACCTGATCATGGCATTGACTTGGCGGCATGAACTTGCTTCTCAAAACTCCTGGTAAGCTTCTAAATTAGTGAAAATTTGTTCTGTTACAATAAACCTGAATGTAAACTTCATATGTGTGTGTGTGTGTATATATGTGTGCGCATTCATTATCTTATGCACTCAAATCCGTTGTTCTGCGATCTTGTTTGCGTGTTTATATAGCTCCTATTCACCGCATAAAAGAAAAACATTTTAATTGTGTTGCGAAAACTATTTTTTATAGGGACTTTACAGACACCATAGCTTACGTTATTGACAACAAAACCGAATATAAATTTTTCAAACATTTTGGATCGTGTTTGAAGCATATAAAGTTGACGAGTTTCTGGAATATATTAAATAAAAATAATTTTATATTCAACAATGCCGGATCGCACATTGCTACGCCATCCACATATATTACGATCGCGGTATTTTCCTGCTTACTAAGTTATCTAATTACTCTCTTGAGACAAAACATTCTTACTTAAGCCTTGTTCACGTTTTCAGGGACATATTAAAAAATGCTTGAAAACAATAGTTCTTGTGTCGTTATGTAAAAAAGAAGAAGTATTCGTTTGTAAAAGAAAAAAGTAAATAAATAAAAATTAATTCAGATGAATAATACTTAAAAAATTCTTTATGCATAAATTAAAAAATTGAGTAACTTCATTATAATTTGTGAGGGGAGACAGCATCTCTTTATACATAAATTGCAAAAAGTTGAATGTTAAATAAAGTCATTAACTTGTTGCCAAAGAAAGAAATTAAAAAAAAAAACACCTGCTTTTTAATTTTTTTTATTTGCTTGTTTGCGAAGCGGAAGTTATATAATTCATAACGATTTCTTTCGATTAAAAAACTTTTCTCTCTTTTCTTTCTTTTCTTTCTTTTAAGAAGGTTCGATGAGATTGTTTAATATATAAATATTCTTAATCATGAAACTATCAAGAGAATGAAATATCTTTTGTTGATTTTTTAATAAAACGGGACGTTTGTTACGTCCATCGGTTGTCAATAATTTTCCTATCTTTTACTCAAAAAACGAATTCGGAATGCAGAGAGTGCAAGTGGCATTGTACGGATATAAGCAAATGTAACGAAATAAGTATGGATAGCCCAGCTCGAGCTAACTATATTTATTATTGAAACCAGCGTTAATAAAGGATTATATCGGACGAACAAACAATTTCTTCTTTTGCAAGATGCGTTTTGAGCGCGTTGGATTTTCAATTTTGTAAATGCACTGCCAGCATATGTATGTAGTCGCGCATCAGTAAGACACGACTCTCGCTGCTATCCGGTTGTTGCCCGGTGTAGACGCCATGCAGGAATTTTTTTAATGTTGCTCGGTTTCGGCTTCTATCGCAGCCCACCGTTTTGACATCAAGGCCGATCTCTTCGGCAATTTTAATGTTTGCTTCCAATAAGTCCGCAGCTCCGTTGTAGCGGGTGATGGGATGGATGCTGAGTAGCATGTTGAACGCCGTTAATATGTTACGTACTCCGAAGACGAGCACTGTCCTGTACTCCTACGTCTCCGGCAATTTCATTTGGCGGATGTAGCCGCATCCACACAGCGTATCCTCCGCCCGAGAATATACCGCTGCTTGATTAGTGCATACTTCGTCGAAATGAAGTTGTACTGTTTTGTCGTGAGGAATCAATTTCCTCACGACTTCTCAGAGTGCCTCAATATCAGGCACTACGCTGTCAGCTTCTTCCAGGCCTTCATGCGGATCTCCAATGGCTTCAAGGCGCTGATTCCCCTTCCTGCGCGCCGCCTTCGCTGATGTGGACAGTCCCTCATCGTACATATCACTATTATTATTATAATTATTAAAATTATCGGGGCTTTCTACACTAAATGGCGTCGTCTGTTTTGTTTTGGACATTATCCTGCATAGATAAACGCCTTTGGGTCCACCGTATTGGTAATTTACGTATGATGGAAAAGTATTTTATATATGATAAAATCAGTTCAAGAGATCTACTTTAATTGTCTTCTTCTAGGTCAGCGGAAAAAATTAGTATTTGACATATAAGAAATTATCAAGATCAATTTTAAGCATTTTAAGCATTAAGTATATAATTTAATTATTTTTTCACATAACACGGTTCATTCACTTTTATCGTATAAGCGATATTATTTATAGCTCCATTACTTCTCCGCCTGCACTCTCTTTACCTTGCGCCCGCCGTTCGAGCTTCTCTTTGGCCATATTCTCCAATTGTTCTTTCGTTAACAATGATATACCCAGTTGATCTTCACGCGTGAATGCTTGCGCCATACGTCTTAACCAGCGACGAGCTAATTGCATTGCTTCTTCCGTGCTAAGGTTACAAAAACTATCCACTAAATGCTCTTGTATCCATTTTGGTAGCCGACCGCGCTTATCTTGACGCGAGAAGCGTTTATCAGCGAATATCATAATACCATAATCAGTTTTACCACGCAAAGCACGTCCCACACATTGGGCTGCGTGGCGCATAGCATCGAATGTGAGGAAATCATTTTCACGTATTTGAAATTGATCACGTAAATAGTCTAAACGTGCTTTTAAAATTCGGGATTGAGTAAACACATAGGGGATGCCAAACATTAGTACCGCACGACCGTAGTGGTGGTCAAAATCTACTCCTTCCGAAACTTTGCCACGGGCTACAGCTAATAAGACAGCTCCACGACCACAATCGCAAGCCTGGAGAAAAAAAATTATTCAAATTTACTTAAATCATCCCGTATTTGCTTACTTTAACGTAATTCATTAGAGCGTAGCTGGTTTCGGCATTGTCCTGAGTTTCAATAAATAGCAGCTTATAACGCAGCAAAGTGTCCACAATACCCTGATCATACCAAGAAGCCACTACCGACTCCAAATATAAATAAGAAGTGAAAAAGCAAACAACCCCATCGGGAACTGTTTTTGCAGTTTCTACCAAGAGTTGCCCATAATTTCGTATAACGGCAGTATCTTCGCGGGTCTCATATTTCGAAGAAATAGCCACCTGATCATTACCCTTCGAAACAATCTAAAATATTTTTCACTGAAATCAGCTCTCATAAAATAAAAATAAAAACACTGACCATGGGTAGAAGGCAAGGTCTAGCCAAGGTCATCGTAAAGGAGCTCATTACAACTGGATCGAAATTTAAAATTTTCGGGTACATATCCATAGGCGATAATGTGCCCGACGTAATAACAACAGTTTGAAATCTTTGAAATACTGGAGCTATAGCTATAGAAGAATCCATGCAACTGAAATGCAAGATGGGATTCGCTACGGTTGGAGTCTTATCGTCAAATGGTTCAATAATGATAGTGAAGCCTTTAATATATGTAGAAGCTAAGGTGGCGAAATGCGTAACCTGCAAATTTGCAATTTAGTGAATATTGTTTAGCTTTCTTGCGTGAAATACGACTAATACTAACCAATATTAAGGAACCATATTCAGTCATGTCGGTAATTTCCAGAGTTCTTAATAAGCTACTTAGACGCTCCGCACAAAATCTTAAGGGTTTACGTTCTATACATATTTTTAAAGCTATATCTTTTAAAAATCCCGCCGGCGATTCCTGTACTACATGGTGTACTTTTAGACGGGTTTTAATATACTCAATGAAACGTCTTAGAAAACTAAGAAAGTGATCAGCATTACGCATATTTCCCGGAATTACATCTAAAAAAATAGTGAAATGCTGCAAACATTTTCATGATAGTTGAATTTCATACAATATATTAAATGTACCTTTCAACACATCATTAGGTAGTATAGGATTAGCCAATATCATGTCCGTATCTCTTTGAACACTAGCATCCCTTAGACCCTGAACCATTCGTTGATATTCATCGTTCAGACGACTTGTACCCTGATCGCGATAACTATGAGGAAAGTAGTGTTTCTCACTCCAAATAACTACGTTTACGTATCTTACTCTTACTTACTCTTGCACTAATTTTTGTAATTTATTTAAAGCATTTGTACTGCGTTCTACGATTCGTCGGTTAATTTTGACACTCATCGAATCAATGCACACATTATCTATGTTGTGAGCCTCATCAAAAACTATACAAGTTTCGCGACACATTTCCTTGGATACCACTTCAGCTATTTTGGGATCCAAAAGATAATGGTAGCTGTACACCACAATATGAGCTTGATTGATCTCAAAAGAAAAATAGATATTTGGATTATTTTGTACAAAGTGACGTAACATAAAACATTACAAACTCACTGCTTGTCTAGCCAAGAAGTAAGGACACCAATTACGCATGCGACCGTATTCTTTAAGATCATCAATGCTATAAATTCCAACAGGAAGAGCAGATTCCTTGCCCTCTAGACTGTAACCCTCGTAATATTGACCTAACAACACAAATATTGAATAAGTTAATCTTGTTCAACATTCCGACTAAAGCGTACGTACATATAGGTGTCTCCGGTTCTATTTCATGCCGTTCTCTAATATAACTAGCCGTTAAACCATAACATTTACCGTCTACCGCCTTGCCTTCGCGTTCTTTACTCACTTCTGGATGAATGCACATGTTTTTACGAGAACTCAATACCAAACCTATTATAGCCGGAGGCTGAGGAGCATTTTTTTCATAGTAAGCCAGCAAGTTTTGTAATTCTGCTATAACCTTTTCAATTTCCGGTACTGTACGTGAACAATATATCAACTTTCTTATAACTTCAGGATGCTCAATCATATAAGCTACTATTAATGAAAGCAAAGTAGCGGTTTTCCCTGTTCCAGAAGGCATTTCCAATAGGCAATGGCCTTTTGCATCCAAAGTCCGCTTAAGTTCCAACATGTACGCATACTGCTCTGGATAAATGTACTCATAAGGGAAGTAAACCAATAAACCATCAACACTGATTCTAAATACAAAAAAGTAAGGTTTGTTTTGAGATATTGAATTTCATTGGACATTCTCATATTGAGAAAGGTAGCTTATACGCCCAGATTGTTCTATATAACTCCGAGATAAGATGCAAATTCTTACTAGTATTGAAAGAAAAAAGTTTTTACAAAATTTTTAAGTAATTTTGCTTACTTCATATTTAAACCGGTGAAATTATCTAAGCAATTTATGAACTATTGTGTACGAATGATAGAAGTGTTGAAATTGTTGATAAATAAAGCGAATTAAACAATCCAACAAACATTTGCGAATATGTGAAACGAAACGAGATGAATACATTATTTACATATTGACGCTCAGGCGTTGAAAAGGTTGACAGCAATAAATTTGACTATGTAGACATTTCTGCCTTTAGTCCTAAATACAATACGACAACGCTTGCTTATCAAGTCTCCGAATTACAGTTGAATACGTTCAATACGAACACAATAACGAGCGCCGACACATAAATGCATTTGCATCGTGCATCATGCAAAATATTTTCTTATGATTTTTACTCCAGCCATGCCATGAAAGCTATATATAAACACGTGCAGAACATATTATTTTGGCAGTTGGTGCTTGAAGTAATTATTAATTATTCATTGTGTGGGCAATCCCTACCGATAATGTAAATGGAGTTCTTATGTAAGTACTTAATTTCATTTTTTTGTGGTTTATTTATGCCGACTTCTCTTTAATTAGAATTTCGTAGTTTAGAAAAAGAGCTATAAATGTTTCTTTTCGACCCCATTTGCATCATGCATTATGCGTCGAACGATCACTGAAACATTGTTTGTTGTACATTTTTACGCTTAATTGAACATATAGTTAGCATTGCATTACTGGATCAATGCAAGCAATCGAGAAAATTTTAATTTAGCTGCATGTGCTTGTATCAATAATCAAAATGGTGATGTGAAAACAAAACCATTTAGATATATTCACAATTGAAAATGTAATTATCAATGATTTTACCAAAGCAATCTGAGAACAACAATAAAGTTAATAATGTCAAAGAAGTATTCTTATACAGTATTATTTTTATCAGCCTGGCTAGACTGTAATTTCGTTTTGCAGCACTGTGGCCACACAATAATTGCGGAATTATGCTTATTTCTTATTTTTGTGTTGGTGAAGTTCTTTTTCTTAAAATATAATAAAAATATGGAGAAAAATCTTTCGTATTATTTTAAAATAGAATTACAATTTCGACAAGCAGAAATTTAAAATACTTTCAGTAAATGTATGAGATCTATTTTCCTTTAACCGCTGTATAAAATAAGTCAAAGAAGAAATGCCAACAATAAAAAGAAAGGCTTGCTAATAGGCAGAAAAGTAAAAAAAAAATCGTACAAGAAAAGCAGGAAGTTTATTCATGATAAACAAAAAGCCACAACAGCAATAATTATCAATTTTGAAATTTAAAACGCGTTCACATAGAAGGGGCGTATAAATAAAAGAAGAAAAAAAACAAATGTAATTCAAAAAAATTAAAAAAGAATCACGTCATTGCTGGCAAAACCATAGAAGAAGCTTTACAACAAAGTACAAGCGCTTTTAGGTGCCTTCTGAAATGCGTTGGCGATCAATTTAAAAGAAGTGTTATTAGTTAAGTTGTGCTTATAAATGGAGTTTAGTCAATTTTCATAGATTATCTCAATAAAAGCCAATGGGAGAGTGCGTTCATTTTCGCCCCATTTCCCAAGGATAAAACGTTGTGCTTGTTTATATGCTTTCTTCCTTCTACTTGCTGTTTAACACATAGTATTTATATATTGAAATGATGATGATTGATGAAGAACAACAAGCTTTGTTAAAACGAGCTTCCGAAGAGCGTGAATTGATATTTCATCGTTACAGTTTGGGTTTAGATCCCAACAATGAGGTGGACCCCTGGGAAAACCCCACATATGAGATCTATCACATAACCGATAAGTATGTCGAACCAAATTTTTAAGCTTTATTTCCTCTTCTTTTTTAATATCATTAGATATGGCTTCATGCATGATTCCCGCCTGCCAGATACCCGCGATTCTCATGAAGTGCAACGCACTAAAATCGAATTGGAACGTGATAAGAAATGGATGAAAATGCTTGCCAATTGGAATTCCCATCACGAAAAATTGCGAAAGCGTGTTTTCAAAGGAATACCAGACCGTATGCGTTGGCCTGCTTGGAAGAAATTGCTAAATGTTGATGAATTAATGATTTCCAATCGTGATACCTACCAGCGTATGCTGGACTTGTCACGCAAATACTCAACAGAAGTGCGACAAATAGATTCCGACGTCAATAGACAATTCCGTGATAATTTAGCGTATCGTGAACGCTATAGTGTAAAGCAAGTGTCATTATTCAATGTTTTAAACGCTTATAGTGTATATAATCCTGAATTGGGCTACTGCCAAGGTATGGCTTGCGTTGCAGCTGTTCTTCTTTTATACATGCAAGAAGAAGAAGCATTTTGGGCATTGAACACCTTAATAGTGGATAAAAAGTACGCAATGCATGGCTTATTTATAGAAGGATTTCCAAAATTGACACGATTTTTGGAACATCACGATCGTATAATGTCAAAAATCATGCGTAAATTACATCAGCATTTTATAAAGCACAACGTCGATGCTATATTGTATTCAATTAAATGGTTTTTTGTAGTGTTTGTGGAAAGGGTATGGCCTAAAAACATGTATTTGTGAACATGTGAATAGTGTTAAATTTATTGTATTTAGATACCCTTCAGCTTAAGTTTACGTGTATGGGACATTTTCCTGCTGGAAGGTGATCGGGTCATTACGGCTATGGCAATAACAATATTGTACTTGCACAAAAGTGAACTTTTACGCCTTAAAGACATGGATTCTATCATTGAATATTTGCAAGTTAAATTGCATAAGAATTTTGGTTATAACGACGATTACGTTGTTGAAGCTTTGGAGCGAGTAATGAAGAAGCTGAAAGATTTAAAACTTGATGTACCACCTCCTGCCAAAGTAAATGAATTCCCAACGAAACCATTGGGAGAATTTATTGAAGCTGATATTGAAAAGAAAATAGGGCGGCGACGATCGGAATATACGGATACCGAAAAACAGGTTATTAATGATGTGATATTAAGGTAAGTACTAGTACTAGTAGTCCTTCAAAAATTATTAAATTAATTGATTATTTTTTGACCAAAAATTGCAGACAAGAACAAAATGCAATTGAAGTACAATCTAATGTTTCTTACGAAACTTCAGAATGTGCTACGGGTGAGTTTATAACAAAAAAGTATGTCAAAGTTTTATATAGAATCCTGCATTTATAAGTAAGACATCCCTTACTATAAAAAGTATTAAAAAACTTATAAAAACTGGCAGTTTAATTATAAAATTTTTGCATATATAGATTTTTATTGTTAATGCATGCACATTAAACGTAAATTTTTCATATATTATGCACTTGGCATGAACGAATATTTATTGCAATTTATCATCTTAATCCACCGCGCAGTACCTATACGAGTTTGCCAGATATATTAGAAATGAAATATCCATCATGAAATATCCAAAAAGCCATTCCCTTTATTGTCACGAGTAGTTGCAATATATTCTCCGCACTACGCTCTTCTCATATGATCTCAATGTGACAACGTAATGAAGTTTATAGACTTACTCTTTTTTTTAAATCCATTGGAGAAATTGTAATGACTATAAATTGGTGCAAGTGCCGTTAAAGAATATGAACATAATTAGGTAATTTCTCGTTGAAGTTTATTAAATAAATAGGGGTCAGTTGAAAAGCCAAACGACCGAATGTCATGACCTAACCTTGAAACAACTAACAGAATTTCGACCTCTTTCTTAAAAAAAGCTAAATCGGTTGTAATACTGATGATAGATAATATTAAATTGAAGGTATATTTTTTATTTGCTTCCGCGAGTCACTTAGTATATGTAAAGCAAATGTGCTGCTAAGTAATTGAGGACGACTAGCTGAACTTTGAGATTAAAATTGCTTATTGCGTATTGCATTTTTCCGACTTATTATCGCTATTCATGAATCGCATATCTCTCTTTATTTAAATTCCTTTTTGTGCTATGTTATTAATTAATTGTCCTAGTATTAATTTTATTTGACATGCAACTTTCCAATGTAATCGTTTTTTGATTTTCTTCATTGTAAGACGCAATTAACATTCTTGGTTAGAAATGAATTCATTAGAAAGATTACGTTATTGATATACAATATAAAAAATTAATTTTTGAAGTGTTTTTGTTACAGTTCTCTTAACAGAACTTGAAGTTGTAACTTAATTGCTTAAACGTGGCAGACGTATGTTTAGGTCAATACTAAAGATCAAATTTGTAAGTCAAACGATTGTAATCGCAAAAACTGCACATCGGAAATTATTCCAAAGTAAAATGTTATTGCCATTACCAAGTGCTGTTCTCATTTGCCCCCGTACCGTTCAAGAGCAATAATAATTGCGTGCTATTAATTTTCAGAATTTGCACGTTATCGATAGCATCAGTTAGAAATACAGTTGACTGCCGCTAGAGTTGATGGCCGTAAACACTTTTCAATTTAAAGTTTCGTAAATCTTGCTTCTTTCATTATTGGGTCGTATCTTAATTTGCGCAAAAAACAATTTCAGGGGAATGATATTTTGAAAAGTTGCAGTTAATAAAGAAAAAAATTGATTATTTTTTAAAGTTAGATTTATAAAATTATTATACCCACAATATTACACCGACAATTTTCTATTGTAACTTTTTTATACCCACCACTGAAGGACGGCGGTAAGAAGGAAGCTTCAGAGACCTTATAGGGTATATATATTATTGATCTGCGTAAAATTCTGAATTTATTAAGCCATGTCCGTCCGTCTGTGTGGTGTTTATTAGTGGTATTCTTCTACTCGCAAAAATTAAGATATCGACTTCAAATTTGTTAAAAACATCGGAAGTTTTTGCGCGCAGGCTGATGTTGGAAATGGACCAATGAAGCCCACACGACGGAGAGGCACAGGACGATAAAGTCAATACCTCTCCGTTTGTCTTAACAAACATTTATGGGTTTTTCTTCGTTAGTCAGAAATTATAAAAGTTAGAAGAAGCCTGAAATTTTCCACATTTATTTTACGGAATATTTTACATTTTGCGTGCAAAAACGACAAAAATCGGCCATCCCCATACAAAGTCACGAATAATTAAATTTTATTTTTTTCACTTTTACATAAATATTTGAGAAGTCGTCTGGTAAACGCGTTCATATGGACAAGAAGGGATCCCTTTTGCGCTAAACTTTTAAGCTTTTAACGTAAATATTATACTTGCGAAGTTTACGTAGGGCAGATAATGAAGTTTTTGAAACCTGCTCTTGAGTCAGTTTATGCCTACGTTGCAATATTTTCGACCATGAGATTATTACGCTGATAAAAGTGAAAAAAGTCTACCCTCTTCCGTAATCTAGTTAAGTCAATCTGTGCATTTACATTGAAGCCGCACTAGGGATTTGATATTATTTTATGGGAAACAAATATTTAGGCAAAGAAATCAACGTACACTGATTCATTTAGTCGGTTTCGGAAATGCATAGAATGGTTAATGCTTAAACGTATTTCTAGAGAAGCGCAGAGTATTTTCTGGTAACGATGAGCTGCATTCGTGTATAGGTTAACTATATTTTTGATCGCATGTTTTGAATTTATTTTCGTAATTTTTACTTTTATAACGTGGCTAACTTTATCTTTCCTTTAACTTGTTCTTTTTTCATTTTTCCTTTGTTTCTTGTTTTATTTCTTTAACTTTATGGCATGAATTTGAAAACATTTTTTTTAGGTGATGCATATTCCATGAAAACCTATCAAAGTATCACTAGTTTAGCCACTTCACCAGCAATTAGCAGTAGTTCATTGTATAGTAACGGATTTATTGTCACCAACATCCCCATCAGCAATCTGTCTGCTTCATCACATAGTACGACAACTATCACATCAACTACAGAAACAACGACTTCAGCCACTAGTTTTCATATCGCCAGCACAGCCATAGCCAATGCCGACAGCACAAATAGCACAATCACAAAATGGACTTGTAATGTTAATGACTTGCACGATGACTTACAACAACTGCAATTAAATGGTGATGATACGTTGTACCAAAATTGTGAAAATAATGATCGCGATATTAATGGCGATGACGATGTATGCAAGCAGATTAAGCACGTGAGAGAAGCTGAGCGTGATATTGTGAATGTCAGTGATCATGACGATGAAGAACTAAGCGTAGAAAACACTCGCCTTTAAATTGTATTTATAACTTTGAACACTTACCTAAATGAGTACCTATCGGAAAAGTGTATTTTGGATTTTCGTTAATTTAGTACAATTTTATAAATTAGTTTTTTTTTGATTATTTTTTTTTATGCTAAATAATTGTACTAAAGCTTAGTATGTTTTGTGTTTGAATTTTACAAATTATTGAGTTAACTAAGTAAATTTCGGTAAATTCAATTAATTTGAATTGTATTTTTAGTATTTCTTATAACTAATTTATGTATTATACGTATGCAATGAAGACTTGATTTTTTATTCCTTTATACATTTACGTTATTTTTTCGGAGGCCAAATAGTTTAAAACTAATTTTAAAGTAAAAATTTTCATTTTCACTGAAGTAGTTTGTTCGGTTTCTACTTATGTTAAGTTACTTATCGCATTAACCAAATCTTATATTTATTTATATATATATTACTTGTTTAAATTTAGTTCTTCAAAATTCTCTCTTTCTGTCATGACTGTTTCTTTGAATATAACGAAAAAAAACAGAACTAACATTCCCTTCAAAATTGCGAATTCCTTTAGAGGAGAATCTAATCCTTCTTTTCTGCCATTTGCAATATAATTTAATAAAAGAAAATATGTACATTTTCAAAACATTTCTAAATATTCTTTTGTAATTATCATAAAATTTATGTTTAAACATTAATTAGCTATTTATATATACTCAGTAAATAAAAAAAAAAAATATTTTTATATGCAATTCTATATTATTTTCAAATTTATTTGTATTAAAAAAAATGCAGCGAGTAGACCGGCTCTATCCCATTTGCTTATAACAAAATTATCATGCAAGCACTAATAATATAACCTTAACGTTAACATAACTTCAACTTAAAATTACCATAACTCCACTTCTCAAAGGATACGTTTTCAAAATAAAAGATTTTCCTTTTATTCGCTTGTATTCATGTTTTTCTATGTCGCTATGGTGCAAAAGTCTTTTATTATATTATAAATTCGATTTTAAAGCGGTAGTAATTTCTAGTAAATAAGACCGTTATTTAAGAGCACATGAACCCATGTCCGAATTTCTTTATACATCTTGCCTCGTTAGGTGTACTTTGTGTAAACGTGCAACGTGCGAGGTACGAAATTCATGCAAATTAGGAAAATACGTAAAATGTAAGGAGCATTGCCAAAAGCGGTAAAAAGATGGTTCTCACTCACAGGAAGCGTAATAACCAACCGTGTGTTTCGCCCACATTCAGCTACGATAATCGTTTTGATTGATTGATAGGTAGAATGCTTTTTAATTGTTACTTTTAATATTTATTCAATGGAAAAAAATTTCTTTTGTTACTAATCAAATGAATGCATTTATTTGAAGTTTCGAATAATTTATAACAGTTGACAGAAAATTGATATAAAAAACTATGCTTTTTTTTAATGTTTTCATTCTACAACAAATTTCAATTACAATTAAGTTTATGAATCGTTGCTTAACCGCTTCCTAACACAACTATTTTACTCTTTAACAAAAGGTTTTTATCATTTTGATTATGCGAAATTGAACATATTTATAGTCCATTTAACTCTACCACACGAGGATAATCACTCAATTCGAAGTTCGCTTGCAGGTACGTCAATGGCGTCGCACGGTTCATCTGAAACCTTTTCAATGGAGGACAATAAGTAAGTTTGAAATTTATGCTTAGGAGATAAATAAATCTTATATTAAATAATTGAATCATCCTTAGTATACATTTGAAGACAGCTAACGCCTTACAAAGTACGCCACAACGCGAATTGCTGCCGGGTACTTGACGTTTTTGTCCGCAACCAACTTATAACCTGTTAGCTTTCTCGAATCAATTAAAGACAACGCCAACTGCTACGTGTACATCCGCGAGCACTATTAATGAATCGCCTATCAAATCATTATCTGCTGCAGCAACGAATATGACGGTGATCTCCCGGAGTACTATAAGTAATACTCCTCACACGACACCCCAAAAGACGCCCGTACGTCAGGTCAATCTCGTAATTAAAGTTGAATCTCCAATACCACCCGCTTCCTCGTCCACAAAATCCTTATCAGTTAAGACATTAACGCCATTATCGCAACCGCCGTTAAAAGATAAGCAAAAAGTCTATATTAACATTCCCTAGGATTCTCGCAGTGAAATTCTAAAAGCCTTGCAGTCTTGTGTTTTATGGTATATTATGTATAGATTTAAATTAAATTTGATGCATTTTTTAATGAAACAAACCTTTTTTCACATTTTACTTTTTACATTTTTTTTAATGAACATGTCCAGAGATTTTTAAGGCTGCTTTATTTATTTTATTACTTATTCCGAAAAAAAAAAACTTTAACTTATTTCTTTACAGCTCTCTTTAATTATTCTGTATAACATTTTTAACAGTATTTAATATTTTTTTAATTGCTTATTTTTAATCTTTAAGAAACACAATTAGTTAAAATTTCATTTTTAAGCAAAAAAGAGGTGATGTTCACCTTGATATTATTTCATTAAATTAACACTAAATTTTACTTTACATTTTTATAATCATTATCGAATGTAGCGGATGCGCATGCCGTATATAGTATATCATTACAAAGTACGCGTTAAAGCTTACAAAGCAAATACGTATTCAATGAGTGTAACATTCTGAGGAAAGTCACCCATGTCCGCTTGCCTCTGTTTTTCTTTTGGAACACTCATAATCCGAAAAGCTGGTAGACATTGAAAAGTATCTTAGCATATATGTTCGCAGTTGATGGTCACAAATCAAGTTTTAAAATAGACAATTTTTTTAAACCTATCTAAAATTATCCTTGAAACCATTTTTTGTATGACTGATCAAATATTTTTCGTTATCGATCGGCTTGAGATTCGAGGTCGAAAGTAGAAGTAGCCAAGGTAGAAGAAATCAGGTAACTCCAATTTGGTACATAGTCGAACAAGTCAAAAATGCTGCAGTAACAAACCTCTACAAATTCAATATCTGCTGCCTGCTAAGTGCACTTTTTATAAATTTTATTTATATTACTACTCGGATGTGTATTGCATGCTTTAGGACAGCTTACAATCATAGAATAAGATGCCTTCGCTTCCAAAGCTTGTTATTATCATTACACTCGCACATTTTCGGGAAAAAGTTGGAATTTAAGCATTCACACATACTTCGGAGAATGTCAAGAACGACCAAGTTGGAGCAAGAAAATATATAGTTAAAACCTCTTTCTTGCTTCTAATCCCGCGCATATTTAGCACCTTGGCGGGTATTGACTTTTCCTTTTTTTCTTATATTATATACCGAAGGCTTATCTTAAATTATAGGAGTAAATAGGAATGAAAAAAAAGTTGGCGTACATTTAGTCTGTAATAATATAAGCTTTTACGCCATTTTAACAAAGTGTTGTAATAAATACATATACGGTATGTTGATGAAGCTGACTGGTGGTGAAACTTATTATAGAAAGGAAAAAATGTGAATTTTTTGTTTAAGAGTTGAAAGCAAATAAAATTTAACAAAAATAATGCTACGCATTTCGTCCACTAACGTTAATACATGTCTTAGAGCAATATACACAAATGTATAATAAAATCGAAGAGAAAATAAATAAATAATTTAAGTTATTTAAGAAAATTACTTTTTCATCTTTTCCGACTTAAGAATTACTCTAATCATGTCTTATTTTTGTTCCTTATTTTTGCTACTGCTTTCGATCATTTTGCCCAAATCTTTAAGCGATACGTTTCCCGAGCCTCGGGCCAATGGTACCGGCTGATCAGGACCAGGTTTCCAACCCACAAGATAAATTATTTGAAAAGTGGCAGGCACACCGTTATCCTAATCATGAAATTATACTTTGGCTTTACATATCCTGACTAATGTATTAATCACCTAACCTTAGCGTAAAGTTCTTTATATATTGCGCTTGCTGCCAACATGATATCACGATCTAAATGAGCCGGACGATTGAATGCAGCGTTGCTTTCGGCCATACCTTTCAGATCCCACATAAGCTCAAACATGGATGGATAACCAATCACGAGCTCATCAGTATCAATCGTTAACATGGTAAAACCTGCACGATTTAATAATGCACCAACGTCCCGTATCTAAAAGAATAAACAAGAATTGTAAATTTTTCTTTACCAAATAGTCGCATTATTACGATACCTGCGTAAAAGGTGAAATATGAGGAGCAATGCCACCTTTACGTTCCAGATCAGCAAGTTGTAGAGATGAACGCAGTTCATACAACGTATCTCCACCGAACATGGATGCTATAAATACACCGTCCGGTTTTAGACTCTTAATTATGCGGCTAAAGCATCCAGGCAAATCGTTAACCCAATGCAAACTTAAGCTCGACATAACCAAATCTTGAGAATTCTCTGCAAACTATTTCTTAATTAATGAAATTATAAGTCCTCCTTCATAGGCCAACAGAGTTCACCTCGATTTTCTCTTCGTCCATTTCCTTTTTACTTATCCTTAAGCCGGGTGTGCCTTGTGCTTGCGAAAGCATTGTGGGACTCATATCACATAAAGTTAAATGTTTAACACTTTCTGCCAACACATGACGTGATAAAAAACCACGACTGCAACCCAAGTCAGCGGCATTTTCAAACTCTCGCTTAATATCGAATATTCGATCAGCCAAGCGAAAGCCTACCTCTTCTTTTAAATAATCGTAAAGTTCAACGTCTTCTCTGGAAATTACTCATTCAAAGTAAGATGATTAAGACATGTTGAGAGATGATAGAAATACCTTATCGCAGCTCTTTCTCTTTGTAATTTTTTAGCTTTCCTATCAAATATTAATTGATGCGACGACTGATTGCTTAAACATCTAATCGCCAAATTTACCATTTGAAGCCATGAATATTTTTTATACGGACTCCGTGAGGCGCATTTTAAATACATGCTAAATATTTTCTTTTACGACTTGTATGCAAAAATTTTCTGAATAAAAAAAGAGTTTTCATGAAATCATATGTTTTCTTAGCAACTGTCGACAAATTCATATTTTAAATGTCTTCTTCTTCTTTTATTCAGCAAATAACATCCGAAAATTCGCTATCAAGTGTGAAAAGGCCCATTGTGAACACCAAGTTCTTTGTTTCTTCTTTCACAAAACTACAGTCAGAATTTGATTTTGGTGCTTTGAAAAAAGCGGCGGAAATTGGAACTTTTAAAATGCACATGGAACGTATATTTACGGTATCAAAAAATCCATTCCATGATCTTCGTCGTCTTAGGCGATGTCATAGTGATGACGATGAAGCATTTTATTTTCGTAACGGATACATACATACACTGTTAAAAAAGTAATTCGCTTCATGTGCTTAAGATTTTATAATTAATATAAGACTTTTAAAATCAATGTTGTTTTTTTTTTTAATTAACGTATGTAAATGCCATGTTTAACCTGTCGTTAGTAGACAAGTACAATGATTGCCGAAATGATCGTAAAGCGGATAAGACAGATTTACAGACTTAATTTTAAAACTTTTTACTTTTTGTACTCGAGCATTGTTACAAAATAAACTAAAGTCGTCAAGGTATTCGCACACACTCAGCAATAGTATCTGAATTTCCCTTTATGGCCATTCCAATATGTCAACAGGTGTGCATACATATATTACTATATTTCCCATTTAAAATGTGCGGATTTTGTGTTTCCAATTTGCATTGGGCATATAGTGTTGAAATATTTTTTTCGAATTTTTTTTTTAGAATCCTCGTTGTGGTTTTAGCAATTTTAGGCACAGCGGAGTAAAATTTTTTTTTTCACTTCTTTTGTTATTACGTGGTTGAGTTAAAAGCTAATATTTCAAGTATATGTTTATCACAAAAATTATACAGCTAGGTTGCGTTTGTTTACATACTTGTGACGCACTTAAAATAAGTTTTGATTGCTTCTTCCCAGTTCCCGTAACTATCATCAATGAATTCGTTTTTGGTGAATGATTGATTCATAGCCACGCATACAATGAACATTTCGTGAGTGATTTTCTGGCGAATGTAGGCAACTTTGATCTATGGCAAATCATTATATACGGGACCAATTGGATGTAAAAGATTGCTGCAATAAAAGGTTTTGCATGGTTATACATTTACGGTATTTAAGTGTACTTATGCAGGAAAGTGTACTCTGAGGAAAGTAGAAATTCAGTAATGATAATAATACCAATAACAATAAAAATAATGATAATAATGGTAAGTGATGATAATAACAATGTTAATAACGATAAGTGTAATGTTAATTAATAGTAATAGTTATTTTAAAGTTAATTAATAATAACAATAATAAAAAAATAATAATAATAAAAACAGTAGTAAAAATAACAAAAACAAAATAAAAAAAAATATAAATCAAAAAAAAAAGCCACGGAATCATTGCCAAGTGTAGATCCGAGCGACTAAAAGAAAAGAAATGACATTAAGAAATTAGTAAATAGCTGAAGAATTTGATAGCTTACACCAACTGGGGTTCATCTTCGTGTGAATTGGCGTCTTCTACGGGTTTCAATGGGTTGTTAAGACTAGTAATAAAAACAATAATAATAATAGTAACAACAACAATAACAAAAATAATAAAAATAATACAAATAACCAAAGTAATAAAAATAATATAAATAATGAACATAATAAAAGTCATTAAGATAAGAAAAATAATAAAAATAATCAAAATAATAAAAATACTTAAAATATTTCAAATAGTTGCAATACTTAAAATAATTACAATTAAAATAATAAAAAAACAAAAAATTATCAAAATTATAAAATAATAATAACAATAAAAATAATAAAAATAATGCAAGTAATAACAATAATAAAAATACTTCAAATAATTACAATAATTAAAATATTTAAAGTAATCAAAATAACGAAAATAATAACAATAATAAAAATACTTCAAATAATGAAAATAATTAAAATATTTAAAGTAATCAGAACAATAAAAATAATAAAAATAACTAAAAGATTTAAAGAAATGAAAATAGTAATCATCATAATAATAACAACAACAATTACAAAAATAACGAAGACAACAATACCAATAATTACTAAAATAATTACAAAAATAAGGAAAACAACAATAACGATTAAAATAACAAGGATTAGAAATATAGGACAACAAGGATAATAAATAAATAATAAAATAAGTCATAGTAAAAAAATTAATAATAAATCAATAGAATAGAAAAAACCTAAAATATAAAAAAATTTATTAATTCACTTAATTAATTCACTATACTTCACTTTACATACCTTTGTTCAATTGATATTCGGCAAATCTTTTTTTTTTTTTCAATATATTATATGATTTCTTCTTTTTTTTTTTTTTTGATCTTTCTCTCTCAATAATTTTTTAGAATTAAATTTTTTTCTAGTTTCAATTTGAAGTTTGAAAATTGTGTCAAGTTATAAAAAAGGGGTTGCCAACATTAATATATATTTAGTACTAATAGGGTTACCCATTTATGGTATTATGAAGAAAAATTGGAACTTCCTGTTAGCGCGATCAAAATTAATGTAACCAACGATATGCTATATATCTATATACGTATATATATAGATTGTGGCACTTCCGAGCAACCTGATATTTCTTTGAACTGCTAAGTCAGACTCGCTAAGACTCGGCCTAACGAAATGTAAATTTTTATTGTATTCTAAATTAATTCAAATCGTCTGTACTAATGCTGTGAAGTTTCTTCTGGCCCGTTGGCCCGAAACTACGTAGAAGATTATTGTCGTCATAAATTCGTTTGTTCTGTTCAAGATCTTCTAAACGACAAATTTAGTGAAGTAAACTAAACCCTGGATACAATTATATAAGCACGTATGACATATGTATAAACACAGATAGGAAAGCGCACAAGTTCACTTTATTAAAAAGGAACTAAGTAAAAGAACTAATTTCTAGCAATAGGTTGAGCCAAAATGCTTTTTCTGGGACTACGTGTGAGCCGCTGTTGCCCATTTCAAGAGGGATGCAGCTCTTGTTAGCCGCTGCGAATTGAAAATCACCAGATCAGAAATCAAAAGAATTTTGAGCGCGCCCTGTTGCAGCTACTTTTGCAATAGATGTTATTATTTTAAGGTGATTATGTGCAAAGAAAATCCCTTCCCCGTCCAAAAGACCTCTTTCGGCGCCCAAAACAATGACCACTCAAATTGGTTGGGTTTCCAATTTTTCGTCTACATCCACGACAAGAAACGACCAACTTTTATCAAATTCACGAGCAATTAATCTTTTAGCATAGGAAACGGTGTCGTGAGGATTCTTAGTGAGTTGATTTTTGGCTGCATTTTCAATAGACTGTCCATTACATTTTAACAAAAAAAACGAACACATTGTTTCTTTTCGATTTTGGTTCTGTTATGTAATCATTTGTTGTTATCTTTGCGGGCTTTCTGACATTTGTTGCAAAATACTTCAACTGATTCATGCCTTTGTTTTTTGTACTCGTTTCGCTTTTTCTATTCTATGAAAAATCCGTCGTTAGTTTAGTGAATATTAAATATTAAATATAAATTTTAGATATCCCAAAAAAAGAGAAAGAAGAAAAATTGACAACTTCACTGTACATTACGAAAAGTTAACGAATTTGTAAAATACATTTAAAAATCGAATTATAAGTTTCTAAAGCTAGGTGGAATAAGGGGCGTATATATATTTGCTTTGCAATGGCTAACAATTACTTGCAACCAGTGAATAATCACTTCGGTTATGAAGATAACAATTTAGAGGATGTAGATGACGACATTTTTCTAAATAATGCTCGTGCCAAATCTCCCTACAAGACCGCGTCGGGGTCGAGTTTATCTAGAGAAGCTCCTCCAGTTCACAGTACCAATCCATTTGAAGAAGAATCTGTGGAGCAACAGCGTCAAATTTTGGAAGAGCGAAAAAGACAAATTGAAGCTCAAACCTTAAATTCCACACAAAAAAGTCTCGGACTGCTGTATGAAACTGAAGAGGTAGGTAAAGCAACTGCTGTAGAGTTAGCAAAGCAACGGGAACAACTAGAGAAAACTTCTCGTCAACTGGAAGAGATTAATGCTACGCTGCGGTTTAGTCAACGTCATTTAAACAGTTTAAAAAGCGTATTTGGTGGCTTGAAGAACTATTTATCAGGTAATCGTGACCAACAACAACAACAACAACAATCGTCTGCCATTTCGCCTCGCTCGCCACCTAATGCATCTCAAGCACCACAAAGTACTACGAAACAAAAATCTCCTACAGAGAAATATAATAATCATCCTGTTTCACGTTTACGTGAAGACTCTTATGGGCAAGAGCAACACGTGCAAATGCGAGAACAAAGACGCAATAATCCATTTGAGGCTCAACTTGAAGCTAACTTAGAGGAGATGTGCGGAAATTTGTCGCGTTTAAAAGGCTTGGCCACTGACATGAACCGTGAGATTGAATCTCAAAATGAGTTCTTAGACAACATGAATTACAAAATCGAGGATATTGATCTAAAGATGAATAAACAAAACAAAGATATGAATAAATTGTTGGGTAAAAAGTAAAAGCATTTGCAATTCTATATTAAATAATAAGTTATCGATAAAATCAGCTTTACAAATAAAATTTCCACAAATGCTCATTTATTTCTACGGTTTTCTTAAATCATAACGTAAGAATTTCGTTATACTATAGAAATCCCAGGCATATTGTAAAATGACGAAGGCATCAGACGGTTCTGCCTGTAACTACAAGTTTCCGCAGTGTTCTGAACCTTGATCACCACTTTCTACATGTTTGTTTCACTCTTCTTCTACTATGCGTTTAGTTGGCGCATAGAAATTCAATTGTACCGTGAATTTTCCAAGAAACTTTATTTGCAATAAATATAGATTTTTTTGTGCAAGTTCCGCTGTGATGCGGATCGCGCTGAGAATTTCGACCAAAATATATTAAAATGATCTGCAAGAAATACCTTTGCGACCCTTGCGACCTCTATAATTCGAGCCAAATATTCTGCTTGTTCTGCTTTTGGCGAGAAAAGCCGGCAAAAGTAGGTGAAGAATATAGCATAGAAACCACTTAGCCAACTTTTTTTAAAAGAAGATTTGGTTGATAGTACTTATCTAGTACTTTTTTGTCCTAGAATTTATTTCTTTGGTCTAAATAAATTATAATAATAATAATGAATTACATAAAATATTTAAATATAAATAACTTGGAGTCCCGGAATAGCTTTTCTGAAATTCTTAGCTTCTTAAGCTGGGGAGACGGATTATGTGAACATATTATGTTAGATACGTATGTATGTATATATAAATATGAACCAGGATTATTTACAAATTTCACGAAAACAATACACAAGTCCTTCAATGGACAATTTACGTATATTGAACGGCGCTTAATTTACACCTTAGTGCCATATAATATTCAGTAAATTTCAACATTATACTAAAAATCTATATATATACCACAAATTCAGAATTTCATCATTCCCGATCATTCTCGTTGTATTGTGAAAACATTTTTCATAACAGGAAGGAGTTGATATCAAGTGAAGACGTAATTACGTGTTATTTATAGAGTGCCTCCTTGCTGCTCCACCTAGTGAATTTGAAAGCTATATAAATCTATAAATTATGATGCTATTTGCCTACCAGTTATGTTCAGTTGCAGCAACTTTATAAGTCACGAAATTCCGCACGTTCTTATTACAAAGTTCTTGTGAGTATAGTTTTGATACATTTGGTGTAGCCACTTATACTGCTTTGCCATACCACATTAACAAAAATAAAAACCTCCTACGATGCGATACGTTTTTAACGATTTGGTATATTAGTTTTGACTTTTTTCTCGCTTAATCACTATCGTAATCTTGATGCATTTTTTAGAGATTTGAAAAATACTTTCGGGATTTGTTTATTATTAAAGATTTATTCCATTGAAAAAAAACACTTGTTCTTATCCTAAATTATTGTTGTTTTTTTAAATCTATTTCGGTTGTGCAATATCAAAATTGTAACTTTTTGCTGTCTCTTTTGTTTTCAATAAAATATGTAAATAAATGATCAAACATCTATAATTCCGCTGTACGTGCAGGTCTGTAAATCATCACTCTTGCTGTACATGCATTCGCTGTATTGGGTGCATTTATATCAGAAGTACGAATACAGTTTGTGGTTGTGTGCACTTTGGACTTTCTCTTTTGCATTGTAAAATTGTTTAGAGCAGGTTCTTCGCTGAAAATAAGATCAAGATTCACATGAAAATGATTAATACTGGAAAATTGGCAGGACGAACACTATTTATAACAGGAGCTTCTCGGGGAATAGGTAAAGCGATTGCTTTAAAAGCAGCACGCGACGGGGCAAATATTGTTGTGGCAGCCAAAACTGCTGAACCTCACCCAAAGTTGCCCGGTACCATATATACAGCGGCGGAAGAAATTGAAAAGGCTGGCGGTAAGGCTCACCCGTGCGTAGTAGACGTACGTGATGAAGCACAGGTTAGAAATGCAGTTCAACAGGCGGTGGAAAAGTTTGGTGGCATAGACATCTTGATTAACAATGCAAGCGCTATCTCGTTAACTGGCACTTTGGAAACTGATATGAAAAGGTATGATCTAATGCATCAGATTAACACGCGCGGCACATTTTTGGTCTCAAAAGCCTGTATACCGTACCTGGTGAAATCTGATCACGCCCATATTTTGAACATATCGCCACCATTAAATATGAATCCTAAATGGTTCGCTCCCCATGTTGCTTACACAATGGCCAAATACGGCATGTCTATGTGTGTTCTAGGTATGAGCCATGAGTTCCGAAAACAAAATGTAGCGGTGAACGCTTTGTGGCCCCGCACAGCTATACATACTGCAGCAATAGAAATGTTAACAGGTCCAGGTAGCGCTGAAATTTCACGTAAACCAGACATTATGGCTGATGCTGCTTACGCAATTTTAATCAAAGAACCCTCTGCAGCAACAGGTCTCTTTTACATAGATGATGAAGTGTTAGCTGAAGCTGGTGTTACAGATTTGAAACAATACGCTTGTGTTCCTGCAAACGCCGACAATTTAATGGAGGACTTCTTTTTGGACAGCCCACCTGGGAAAGGTGAAAAGACGGACAGCAGTGCGGTAAACACGGTTTTAATACCGAAGCTTTTTAGCAAATTACAAAATGTGATTTCTTCGGAAATTGTAGCCAGCACGCAGGCTGTTTACCAGTTTAATATAACGGGGGAGGAGGAAGGCGTTTGGTTTCTAGATTTGAAAAACGGCAATGGCTCCTGCGGCAATGGAGCTCCCTCGGCGAAGCCAGATGCGGTGCTTACAATGAAATCACAAAATTTTGTTGATTTGTTTGCAGGCAAATTGAAAGCAGCCCCGGCTTATATGGCAGGAAAATTGAAAATTAGTGGCGACTTGCAAAAAGCTATAAAATTAGAAAAACTTATGAAGGCATTTAAAGCAAAATTGTAACGTTGTTTTTTGTCATGGTATATATTCATGTTTTTTAAATGTGCTATTAAAACCCAAATATTTAGCAGATGGAAAAGATAGTTATGGTATTTCTTTAACAACATTTCTATACTAATCCACAAATTGCAATCACTCGTTTTAGTGCAATTACGTGAGGTATTCGGTGAGTTTTCCATTCAAATTCGGTGATAATCTTTTAATACATCTGTAAGCACTGCTATTGGCAACCCTGTTATATAAAAAAGACAGTGTACAGCTTTCCCGCGTTTTGTTCCATTTTTCTTTTTTGCAAAAGTTAAACACAAAGTACCTGGTTAGGAATGGAAAATTTTGGGGAAGAATTTGAGTCGAAAACTGGCAATTTTCTTAAGGATCCTTTATCGTTGCAGTAAGTAGCTATTGAATTCATTACGAAATCTTCTTGCTCATTTTTGCGGCCGCTTTTAGTGACTTAATCGAAACTGGCTGTAATTTTGAAATTTCAACCAATTTTGACGAGGATGCGGCTCATAAAATATTTGATGAGCTGAATTTGGGATCAGATGAGGAAGACGACAATGACAATCGACGTTCATCCGATGAACTACGGGACTTGGTATCCCCATGGTTACAGCCATTTGCAGAGCTCAAAGAGAATATGTTGCAGATTAATCCGTATTTATGGAAAAAAGTAACGAAAGTTGGTAAGGAGAGCGAACCTGTAGTACCTTTTAGAAATGCACGCGTGAGCCTACGTTACAATGCTTATTGGGAGGGTCAGGGAGCTCCCTTTGATTCGAGTTTCCTTAGAGGATCGTCTCTAACATTTTATACTGGCCTTGGTGAAGTGTTGGAGGGTCTTGAAGCTGCTGTTTGTACCATGCACAGTGGGGAACATTCCCAATTTGTTATCTCATACCATTTACTGTTTCGCGAAATGGGATGTCCGCCTCGCATTAAGCCGAAAGCTGATGCCTTATTTATTATAGAATTGTTGTCGTATAATTTGGTTGGCGATATAGATGCTGATCTGCAGATATCCCCGGAAGATAAGACTAAATTCCCTGTAGTTATTGGAAAGGTGAAAGATATTCATCTCAAGGGATTAGATTTTTTCCGTCAAGGACTATATCGGAATGCTAGCCGTGCTTTTGAAAAAGCTGCAGAGATGCTGAAATTTTGCCGCTTGGCTAATGAGGAAGAAGAAGAGGAACAAAAAAACTTTTTGATTAAACTCTTTACCAATTTGGCCGTGTGTTATATTAAAGTTAATTTACCGTCGCGCACTTGCATAGTTTGCAAGGAAATACGCCAGCTAACAAATAATAAACCTTCTTGTAAAGCTCTGTTCCAAGAGGGAAGAGCTTTGTTAATGTTAGGGGAGTATAAGAGAGCTAGAGAATTATTGGTCAAAGCTCAGTATATGGAACCGCACAACAATGACATCGGCAATGAACTGAAAATTTTGGATACTCGTTATAGCCGGTACAAAGAAAACGAACGTAGCATTTGGACTAAAGCGATGGGCATAATCAAAAGCAAGGACGACGATCAGGATACACTTAAAAAAGATGATAATTTAAACGAATTGGAAGAAGAAATGTTGAAACTTCTGCAGAATTTTAAAGATGACGAAAGCCAAAATAAGTTATGTTTTCCAGCCGGTTTCACTAGCAAAGAAGTCGATATCATAGACAATTTGGCTAAACGTCTGGAGTTGAAGCTATCTTTAGATCCTTTACACAATGGCAGATATTCCGTCAACAAAAAAAAAGTGTAAATTGTATTTTATCTCCATAATTTTATGATTTTCTTATCCTTTAGCCTTATTCAAGGAATAAATTCTGTTTTAGTAAATGTGATATATCCATATATTGTGTAGATTTAAAGAATTTATTAGTCCGTGGGGAAAGTTGAAAACGACAATTAGTATTTCCGCTTCTGCGTTTACATTTCACTTCACCTTCACACCGGGGAGTGTGGGAAGGTTAATGGGAGCACTACCGGGGCTACGAAAAGCGGTAATTAAAGTACTTTTTTTAACAGAAATTTTTCAAATATTTTTGTTTCGAAATCAAAATGAAGAATGAAATAGTGCCTTAAAACATTTTTTTCTTTCCGAGAAAAGTGGCGGAGCGAAAGTTGATCACTCAGGTGAAATGACAACGAAAGCTAATTCATGAACTGCAAAATTTGTTTTCATCATTCCCAACCTTCAAATATACAAATTACGTGATAATGTCAGAAAAACCTCACTTCTCGCTCGCTTATTATATCATTTCGATCATTTCCTTGAAAAAAGGCAGCCGACGTGGGGCGATACGTTTTTTTTGGGGAGAGGGGGATATTGTATTTAGTGCATTGTGGTCGCTATAGGCTGAAGCTTATACGTATTAGTAGCTTGTTAGAAAAACAAGAAAATTATGTTCGGCCGCCATCGCAGTTTATGGGTACCTTATCTTTATAAAAATTTCGATAGTTTCAATATTCGGTTAACGTGGACGATTCCGCCACTTGCATACACTCATAGACCTTTTTAATTGCGTATTTGTTGTAGTTTGTGAAGAGTGAGCAAAAAGCCTAAAAACTGGAAGTGTTCCAATTTATTCTAGGCATATCTTTCAACTGCATTGAGTAATTTTAAATATCAACCTTACTGACAAGAATTTCCAATATTTTTGTCAAATTTGAATCTGTAATATTCATTTTTGAGACCGGGAGAATGGTTGCCAGGTTTATTAATTTATTTACTTAGCCATGAAACTCAGCCAAAATAAGTTAACAGCGGAATTCAATTGATTGTTAGAAGTAAATCTTTTTTTAATCATTACTAAAATCTAACAAACTGTATAAGGACAAGTAAAGAAAAAAATTAATAATAATAATTTATGTTTAAATAAATAAGAGAGAAAAGAAGGGAAAAAAGCATCTACACAACTAGCACAAAGGGTACAGATCCAAGTTGAAAGTGAACTTTAAGCCATTGCAAACATGCAAAAGTGTGGCAGCCAATAATAGGAAACAAGACCAGTTTAAATGCGACATAGGGAAATCGCGCATTTTAGGTATAGTTGTTTTGATGGACTTTAAAGAGTCTGATATTGAGATTAAGTAACAGACATCATTTAGGTTTTTGCAAGCAACTCTTTAAACGCAAGCAACGGATCAAACAGCTCATCATTATGTTGACATTGGCAAGCATAATGAAGATAGAGTGTGTAGAGAAGCGATTGGGGAGATTAAAGTTTATGTCACCAAGTAATGTGGACGAAACGACAGCACTGTTTATTAACTCAATTGAGAGGGGAAAACCAAGAATAACACCTACCTTTCTCAAGTGATGGTAAGGATAACCTTACCGCCTCCTATTGTCATTAAGAGGCAGAGAGATGAGGGGGTCCCAAATCTTAGGGCAAACAGTAAGAATTGTTTTTGAATAGATTCGATTGCACATACATAACACCTATAGGAAGGAGACCACACAACAGAGGCATACTGAAGTATTTTGATGCTGATCAAGAATATATATATTTTATTAAATATCCTGAAGCTGTCTTCTTTTGCAAACATTTTGAGAAAATGAGTATATTTAAACTTCTCGGTAGTAAGTATAAAAAGATAATTTAATATTCAGTGGACATCGTAAGAACACAAGAACAAGTGAAAACGTTAAAACTGGGCAAGACGGACGTTGTACAATTCACCCCTTACGCCGTTGTATAAGCAGTTGCTGAGTGGATTGCATCCTGAGTATCTTTATATGCGGTCGTATTTCGAAAATATATCTACGTGGTCCGCATTCGGTAAGAGTGGTTTCTTTGTCGATTTACTACTATGAAACAATTTTCACTATGGAATATTGAAAATTACATCTTTTTACCAAAGAAAGATTCAGTTTTCGTAGGAACGATTATATGATATGTAATTCAAAAATTGCCTGGATTATCACAACCGTTGGAAAGGTTATTGATCAAGAATTCATCGAATAATGGTTTCATTTTTGCGTAGTAATTGGTTTCTTATTTTAACAAACCGCTTTCCTTTTTAAAGCAATTAGAATTTAAATTTCAATCTTGTACTTTGTGCAATTCCAAAAATGAAAGGAAGATTGCAATGTTTCTTCACAGTCCTTGCTAAGTGGACTTACCGATTAAATATATATCCTTGAAAGAAGTAGAGAAGGAGACGTCCCTACTAAACAATAAAAAGTTTAAGACAAGATTTATGGTAGAGTAATAAGGAATTTGCCTGATGTTGCCTAGACCTAATAAACTGGAGAATAAACTCAAATCTTATAGCGCAATAAGTATTCTATCTATCTTCACGGAAATTTTTGAAAAACTTCTGCTACGAAGATTGCAATCGATATTAAATAATAATAATTTAGTGCATGAGTATGAATCCGTTTTTGGCCATAAACATGCTATGCCTGAACGATGCCAACGAATCGTTAAAGATATAAGAAATGCCTCAGCAGGTAAACAGTGCTGTTCAGCAATACTCTTGCACGTGACGCAAGCTTTTGATCGACTTTGGCATCGCTTCTTGGTTTTTCTATCTAATTGTTCGCCCGTATTTACAAAATCGACCAGAAACAGTTTTCATAGATATGTGCCAGCGAGCCAGAAATCAACAAGATGTTTTCTAGCAGGGATTCACTCGAGATATGTGGGCTAACTGGTGCGCTTGGGGGAAAGTTTGATACTTCAAGAAAAACATTTGTTTAAGATAATTACTAGTTTTTACATGGTTCTATGATTTTCAAACCAAGCACTAAGTTCCTAGAAAAGATGCAATTTCCGAAAAATTCAAAAAATCAGACATGTTAGAGTTCGTGTGAAAAAAATTGCAATTGTATATCCTGCTGTCTGATAGGCAGGCGTTATTTGCTCATAATTGGTTATCAATTTTGAAATTCAATTGGAATGAGATTTTTACGGACTATAACGCTGATAATATATTGAATGTGGCAATTTCACATTCAAGCTAAACTACTGCAACTAACTGCAAAATACAAAAATGTTTTTGATTGATCTGCTCGTAAAATAAAAGATATTCAAATTTGAATTGAAGTTAAAAATAACTCCACACCGTGTTTTTAAAACCGCGCAAAGTACAATTTACAGTCAAATAAGCGATTGGATCACTCCGATCAATACTTTTCCATAAGCAAAACTAATAGCAAACTAGGAATGTGTGCGGATTATAAAGTGATCATTTAATTCTCGATAAGCACCTGTTATCAACCATCGAAGAAGTGTTTGCAAACATGGCTGATGGTAAAAAGCGTAGTAAATAGCGCTTAACCAAAGGATACTTCAAAATGCAGCTTCACGAGAATAGCTAACATGGTTGGACACTAAACACGTCTCTTGGTTTATACGGGCCAACAAGATATCAAATGGTCGAATTAGATGACAGTGCGGAACTGAAAAATGATTAAACGACATCCTGCGATGGCAGTAGTCATTGATGGTATCAAAATAATGACTCCGGATGATACTATACATTTGAACAGTTTAGAAGAAGAGCCAGAACGTTTAGCGGAATGGAAAATGAGAACTAATAAAAAAAGCGATTTTTTAATGGACAAGCTAGAATTCTATATATACCTAATTGATCACTATGGCGTAAATAAAACGCACCAAAAGATTGACTCCATAAAAAATAAGTGGAGACGGAATTTTTGCAGTAGTTGCCCTGGTAAATTATCATGGCAGATTTTTGCCTAATTTGAATACAGTCTTATTTCCAATTTCCAATTGCTACCATGTACCGTTTGAGTGGACAAAGACTGTGAAAAGGCGTTCAAAAGAGTTAAAGGACAAATGCAACCAGACGACGTACTAGAACACTGTAATCCTAAATTTCCGCCAATATTAGTAATAGACATACTACCTCATGGTGTTATAAGTCATCATTTTGCGGACGGAACTAAAAAATTCGTTCAATATGCTTCACAGACATTGTCATCCGTTCAAAAACGCAACATATGCAGCTATTTTTTGCATAAAAAAATTTTATCAATCCATACATTTTTGGCCGAAGGTTCATTCTGGTTACATTAAGTCAAATATGTTCGCCAAACTATATAATACACACGGTGAGCTATTTTATCAAACACATGCTTCACAACGAATGAGGTGCTGGCTACTTTAGTATATTAAAGAATCAGTACTCGTTCACTTATTGTGAAGCATATATAAATAGAATTAGTCTTAACCAAACATAAGATATGTATATGTGAACGTCGTGTTGAAAAAGCGAGACAAACATGGTTTTTTAAAACTAAGTTCATTTTTATTTATTTAAAAGAAAACTGAAACTTTTAACTCGAACATTTTTTATATATGAAGAGTACAGTTAAGTAATTACAACCAAATAATTTCTTTTTTTTTTTATCAATTTCTTAAACACATAGACATTTGTATCAAGAAATCTGCTAGGTTGAGATTTATAGCTTTTTGTAAGGTTTTTTTTTCTCTTATATAAATTACAAAAGTACTACCATACAGAATAGGGGAAAAGCAAGCTTTTTATAATTGATTAAGATTTGTACACCCACCGCCTGGAAACAGTTAAAGAGTGGGTGTGGGGGAAAGAGAGATGGTAAGAGGAAGAGGGAGAGGAGGGAAAAAATTTTCCAAATGGTTTACTAGAGTTAAGAGTTAAAAGAAAAGATCTGCCAAGCTCTTTCGATGGAAAGACGTATATAACTTTCTTAGACTTATAATGGTAGTTGTAATATAACATTCTTTATTCTTTATTCGTAAATTTTGCATATGTCACCTAAGATATTGAAAATGTTAGAAAACTACACCATATCTGTGTATGTATTATACATATATATTTTTATATTCTTTTTTAGGTGAAATCTATTGTTCTTTGAGATGTTAAAGATTTGCTTATATACATGAGAAAACGTTTTGTTAGGTTCAAATAAATAAAAAATAATACTCACATATATGTATATGGTGTTTATGCAGTTTTAGGTACGCGTGTGGTATGCACGATAAACATTACATTTATTTTATTTAGCTTTTTCTTATTCTCTTTTTCATACTTTGGAACTTATATAGGTAGATATATGTATATATACATACATATGTATATATATATAAATAACACACTTTTATAAACTCTATTAACTATAACATATATTATTACTTTTTTCATCTTTTTGTAACAAAAACAACAACAAAAATATCACAATGATTTTTTTTTTTTTGTTTTTTATATCAAATATTGTAAGATTTTTATTCTTATTATTATTATTATTAGCGCTTTCTCTGGATCGGTCTGTTCTGTTTGGTATAGTAAATGCATCCTAACTATATTCATCTATAAAACATATATGTAAACAGTCATATAAAAAAGTTATTACATATGATTATATAAATATACACACAAATATATTCTGTATTACTCTACGCTATTATGTATGTCATGCATTAAGTTCGGAGAGAGAATTGAGAAAATTATATATATGTGATGTGCCTTAAAACGGGTCACTGGTTGTTTGGTCAGTGTAAAGATTAATTACAATGGCTGTAGAGTCCGCGTTTTTTTGCCTTTCACAAATAATAAGCGAAATATCTCGAAAATAACGGTTCAATTCTTTCGATTTCACGTAAGTCGTTCATATGAACTCAATGTTATGCTTACAACTTATTATATTATATTATATTATATATATAATATTGTTTATAGTGTTTCATTCCCTATTATGTTGCTTCATTTGATTTTAATTTAGGTCACTATGTTGAATGTTGTCCTGTTATGCGAACAATTCGTCATGTCACAAAAACATATATTCTATCAAAAAACTTCTTGTACTATTCTGATGGCTTGTAGAAGCTACGCTTAGGACTTTATTCATCGTTCTGTATTTCATATCCATCATATATTTTTGCCATATATAATATAAATTCGTAAAAAAAGAACGAGAATATTAAGAATTAATTTTTTTGAATTTGAAAACCGGTAAGTAAGGAATCTTTGATTCGCAAACTCAATAATGATTGTAACTGACTACAATAGTAGCATATATACGAAATACTCTTACTTTCTGGTTTATGTCGATTGTCAAGACCACGTGTTTTTTCTAATCATGATCAAATAGATTTAGATTCTCTCCACCTAGACGAAGTCGCTTATTTCAAAGTAATCAATATTTTTTATTGCCTGTGATTTGATATATAGATTTATTATAAGCGTTCGTACGTTTACTTATGAAGAGGAGTGAATCTCCTTTCACGGTGGGTTTTAAAAATTTGACTTTTCACTACGCTCGTTAATAACCAATAGAGAGTTTAAATGCTCCATAACTTGTATGTATTGTTTTTTATGCCTGAACTATTAATCCTTGCACCCTCGTCTGTTTCCCTCTTAAAAGCACGGTAGCTTTTACATGTTGTTTATATTTATAAATGTATATATATATATATTATCTTTTTAATTTAAAAATGTGTGCGACGCGTAACTCCACCTGGTCATGGTTATATTATCAATACAGAAAACTAAACCACATACTTATAGTCTACGGTCTCGTTTCTCACATAAAATAGAATATATACAAGGACCTAATACGAGCTCATCGTGGTAATCAAACTGGTATAAATCTACTGAATTATTCTGAGAAGTCAATAACAAAACGATGAGACCTGAGGCGAATATATCTCTATTTTGAAGACTGCAAAGTACAGACGCAGTACAGACGAGTAAGCAAAGAAAATATTTAAGAACGCGGTTTATTGCATTGTTTAAGAGCAGGACCATACTACGCCTTGGCATATATTTTCGATGTTGCAATGAATTATATGGACTTATATGGGGTGTATTGATGACAATACCTCTGGATTCTCTGGATTTTCTGCCCAATATAAAATAAAGCTTTTCAATAGAAACACAGGGTGTAATATTACAGTGTAACGGGAAATAAATTTTTTGCCATCGCTACATTTGTACGATTGTACATAAAAGCTTGCCGCGATTAGCTCAGAATTTGACGTTGACCAGGAATAAGTATGGATTCCTCCTTCTGGGGTTTGCAAATGTTTTTCATTGTTGTATAACACATAGAAATAGAAAATCATTAGCCTTGATCTCGGAAATTAACTATAGAAACCACAAGGTACTCATGAGAATTATTGTTTTGTCGTGTTTGTACTTTAACTACTTTGAAGAATTCTATGGTGACTCTTGCTCCGGACTAGCGAAGTTGACAAGAAAGTCATAAAAATTTTGTGAGAAGATAGCTTAGTTTTTCTTATGGCTCTTCTTACAAACTCTATAAGGAACAAATATGCTTGTGTGTTTATGCATCTCATCTGTCCTTGGATATAAATAAATTTCGAACTCTGATGGTCGGAAAGATAGATAGGTAGACAGACATCTGATATTCGTTATATATATATGTATAAATTTAGTTTCTGGCCAAAGATGAGCATGAACTTCTTCTCATGGCAATAAAAAGCGTACAAATGCGAAGAAATAGTTGATCTAAAATAATGTCTGACGTATGGAAAACATATTTGTATAAAGGTCAGCATAAATAGAATTAAGTAAAATGTAAATGTAACAAGATTCCGAACACTTAACCATAAACACGTTTAAAAAAAAAAAGAGACAAAACACTTTGCAATTTTTATATATTGACTTAGGGTGTTGTGTAACAAATAAATGTTCAAACGCGATCATCATTTGCTTTCTCCTTACAGTCGTGGATCATTATCGTTTTGGTTAGTTAAATTTCCGGAAAATGTGTTCGGAAATGTTTTAGGAACTGTTTTCGGTGGCACCGTTTACTAAGGCTCTTAAACGTGCCCAAGAGTATACGGCTTTCAGTTCAGATAAGTCGCGATCATATACAGATATCTGGATTCATTATTTTATTGTTTTGGGCATAACGTTAAGTATTTCATTTTATTAAAAACCTTAAATTTGATTTTTGTTGCGGAGTTTAAGACTACTTTTGCTATCCAGAGTGTAATCAAATAACAAGAATCGTTAACCATACACCGCTTTACATATTATAGCTGTTAATGTCATTTGCTTGAATGGTGTAGTACGCTATATATTCATTCCTTAAAAATTAATTTACATATCATTCAAAGTGTTTCTTGTTTAGTAACTTTTCGCCTAACTTTAACAAGGCGATGGGAAAATTTGAAAGAATTTTGTACAGTGAGTTAAAAACCAGCCGAGCTGCATAAACTTATAAGGTTCGATTTATTTTTTTTTTTTTTTTTTTTTTTTTTGATATAATATTGGGAAATAAAAAGTTGGGCTTAGGGATTTCAAAAAACACCTTAATCTTAATATATCCTTAAGTTTCTTCTAAACTTTTTCTATATTCCATTTGTACTTCCATGTCATAAGCAATGTAGTAGTAACTAGTAACTTGAAATCTTTCTCATTGTACTCTTCTTCGTATTCGCAAGCGATAGTACACAAGCGTACTTGTTCACGACAAAAAGTTTAACAAATTTTGAGTAAACATAAAAAATGGTATTCCCTATGTTTACGTACTGTTCAGGTGCTTTCTCATGGGAACGTGAACTTTCTAATGGCTGGATGTTATAATCATGATCTTGTCGACAGTAGTCAACAAAGTAACGAGTTCGATAGGTTCTTATTGTTTTTTTGATTAATCGTACGTTCGGTTTTACTCATCAGGATAAATTTTTCATGCAATTTCCCTTACATTACGTTTACGGGTAATGAGTGGCGTTTCTAGATATACTATGTACTGATGCTGATGTTAGATTAGATTTGCTGTCATTATCCAATTGTACTGTTGCTATTGTCGTGGCAGCTAAAACGAAAACAACTTCGAATTGCTGTTGAAGTGTGAAATGATTTTTGCTTAACTTGAAGGACATTCCTTTATTTTAAAGCTTACCGGGAAAGTTGTTGTTGTTGTTGTTGTTGCTTGTAATAGTCGAAGCTTATTTAAACGTGGTAGTAGTGACGGTTGCAGTTATGTTTGTAGTTAAGTTGTTGGGGATATCTGTGCACGTGCCTGTTTGCTTCGCCGCGGTGTTTGTCGTTGTCGCTGTAGTAGTCATGCCGGTAATTGAGCTCTTTCTGCTCACCCTGTTGGACATTATTGTTTCTGTATTTTTTGCAAAAGTCACTGTACCCGTTGTTATTGTGTTATAAATATTGCTCGTAACTGATGTTACGGTTTTACTGGCCGCAAGTGCAGTAGCGATAGGTTTTGTGGAAATTTCTTTTACGGCAAATGTAGTTTGCGGCTTGCTTGATGTTGTGGTTAGGGTTGTCGTAGTTTTGGTATTAAAAGCCGGCTTTGTAGCCTTCTGCATGTTGAGGGTGGTTGGGAGAACTTGTTCTGCCGCCAACCTTGAGTTTGATGAAGGGGAGTTTCTTGAAGCTGAAGACAATGACGATGTTATACTTGAAGTGCTTGTCTTCGTAGCTGTTTCGAATAATTGCGAAGTGTCACAGCAAGTTTTTTCAGATTTAATTTGATTTTCATTGCTTGCTTTGCTAGGTTTGATAGTGGATGTTGTCGCTGCACGTGCTGTTGCTGTGTTTAAGTTAGTAACGGTTGTAAATAACGGTGGAGTGATACCATTTGAGTTTTGCATCAAATTTATATACTTTGAGTTCGTACTTGCTGTAGTGATACTTGTGGCCGCATCAACAATTACTTGAGTTGCAGGAGTATCTCCAATAAGCTTGGCTGCTGAATGTGACATTTCAGTTCTTACAGGCTTTGTTTTCAAGTTAGAATTGTCACCATGCAACAGATTTAAGCTGTTTGTAGTTTGCGTGGTGGATTGAGCAGAACTGGCAGCACTTGTTGTTCTGGTTGACTTATTATTAGATAACGTACCTGCTGGATTGCTGTCAAGCGTTACTTTAGTAGATGCAATGGGAGGTTTAGTCGCTACGGTCAGTGAGTAATTTAAAGTCTGCATTGTAGCGTTATGGCCTTGATTAGCGTTTGCTGGCATTATGTTAGGCGATATGATTGCAGCATTTGTGTTACCTAAAACAGTGCTGCTGGTTTTAGCTGTCGTTAATGTGCTAATTAATTTAGTGGGCACGAGAGGTTTAACAGCCGCCCTAGTGTTAATTGGAATAAAGGCGAGCCCTAAGCCTGTCGCTACACTTGTACTGGTTATTAAGGCCAATGCAACCTCACTACCATTAGAAACTACTGTGTTGAAACAATCACTAGTGGTCACTTGCGTTGTTGTTGTTGCAAAAGTTTTTAAAGTGTTTGCTGCTGTTTTTGTTGTTGGTAATATTATTGTGGCAGTTACTTTAATAATTTTTTCTTCCCCAATTCCGTTAGGATGACAGCAATCTTTTGCAAGCGAATTAATCTTGTCGCCCGATGGCATGAGAGACTGTTGGCTAGAGTTTGCTTCACTTAATGATTCACAGCAATTCTTCTTCACTTTTAAAATACCCGGACCAGGCCGCTGATCAGCACTTTTTATGCTCACCTTAGGTGGTGTTTCGAAAGTCTGAAAAAAAGGATAAAAGTTTTTGCAGACTTCAAAATTATTCTTCAATGTATTTCTACGTACGTCTTCCTTGACAATCGTTCCACCATTAATTATACTTTCTTCATTCAATCGTTTATTGGCCGAACTGACAATGGTAGATGACAAATTTTTTGGGGGAATGGCTGACGCGTTTGGCAAAACTCGCTCTCAGAGTTGCAAAGCTTCGTCTTCCATTTCGTCATTGCCGTCATTACCATTGCCATTACGGTAAATGACTGTAAGGTTATCTTCGTAAATTGATAAATCGGTAGGTAAGCCTTCCGTTAAGATACTTGTGTTGGCTACTGCGTCATAGTTTTCACTCTCGTACCGCTCAGCGTGCAAATTAATACATGGACGTCCTGCGGGACCCCATTCGGCCGTAGGTCTAACTAAGTATTTAATACGTTCTCTTAAGCCCATTGAATCGGGTGCCTTGCAGATCTGTTGGAAAGCGACGGCAAAGATAACGAAAACCGGCAATAGTCCCACAATCCAGCCGACTGCATCAGCCCACAATGGGTAAACGTAATGACCATACGTGGCTGGTTTGTACTCTACCCAATTAAAAAATAAAATGAACTGGAAAAGGAAAAAGATGTTTAATCCAAAATTTCCCATATTTTAATGCTTTTACCAGTAAGGTGGCTGGTGTTATAAAACGCCACATAAGTGACCAAAACATATTCCAGGATCGTGACCGTTTCCCAATCATACCCTGAATATCATTAAGAAATCGTTGCGAACCATAAATCCAAGCAATTAATACGCACTCCGATATCGCTATTAACAAGACCGACCAATTGGCGGCATACTTATCCATCAGTTGCAGCCAATACATGCCACTCTGTGAGGAGACCAGAAACACTGTTTTAAAACCGTTTTGTTTTTGTAACCCATATACGAACTATGCTTACCCTGGTTGTGAAACCAATTCCCCCGATGTAGCCAAATACGCCAACAAATAATACAACCCATGTTTTGTATTGTCTTAAATTTGGAAACTTATCCAAAATGGCAGTAGTTACTGTTTCCATCAGAGCAAACTGAAATAATTTGAAATTACTTTATTCCTTCATAAGAAAAAGCTTTTTCTAGCTTTGCTAGGGAAGAGGGGCGGGGTTAATTCTAAAGTTCATTTTAGTATGAGGAAATTAATACACTGAGGATATTCAACGAAGATCCTTCTGAATCCAGGAAGCTGAATCGATACATCGAGAAGTATATAAGAGAGAGTCGGGTTGTGTGTTAAAGTGTGTTTGGAGGAGTGCGGTCGTATGTAACACGCGAGAAGGCTTAAGGTAGACCTACCTTTTATTATATCGACCGATTCAGAATCATAATCCGACCAAAATATTGACTGACTGACCAAAAATATTACGGTAATTTCATACGAAAACGAACTCTACAATATTTGGACCATTTGCGCCTATTTTTGGATCCTTCTTTATGTAAAGATTAAACTTGTACTACGTTAGGTTTGCGTTTTGGGCCCGCCTCCCCATAAATACGCCCAACATAAGATTTGTGTTAGACAATGTGGTGTAGGGTATTGAGGGATTGGCCATGCCCAACTATAATGCTCTTACTTGTTTCATGTAATTTAAGGAAAAATGCTGTTAAATGGTGAGGGATGATAGTCAATGGACGTGGTTATAAGCTCCAAATTATAAAAACATTTTTTATTAATATCGACCGTTAGGTTGAGTACATATGTTGCCAAGGTCTTGCCCCGTAATTGGTGCAACTGGCTGCGTGTATGGTATTACGAAGACTTTCCACCCAACGCAATCCTCAACGAGAGTCGCCCCTAACAACAACTCATGCAATTTTCTAATTTAATTTACAATAATGTATCAGTGATTTAAGAAGCCAGCCATAAAAGAAGGGAAGGAAAGGGGAAGGAAGTGGAAGTTATACCGAACAAGCATCCAAATTGGTTTCATTATCGAATAACATTTGTTGTCTTTGATTTGAAAATCTTTTAAAATAATTTACCTGAGAATCTAAGCCCAATGTCAATAGCATTACAAAGAATAATACGGCCCATACAGGCGAGATGGGTAAACGTGTCACCACTTCGGGATAAACAATAAAAGCCAAACCAGCCCCTTGATCGACTACCTTTTCCACTTCGACATCCAATTCGTGGGCTAGAAATCCAATTATTGAAAATATAACCAAACCGGCAAAGAAGGAAGTTCCAATATTGCAAACAGCAACTATTAGAGAATCTCTGAGAATCGAAGAAAATTGGTTAACAAAAATGTACACAAATTATTATCATTTTTTTTTTTTGTTTTGTTTACATACTTGTAGCAATTATTTGAGAATTTGTTATACGAAGAGAGAGTTATTAAACCACCCCAGGCGGGACTTAAAGCAAAAAATATTTGCACAGCAGCATCACCCCAAACCTGAAAGGAGACATTTTCACATTTATTTAAACGATGGAGCAAAGAGCATACAGAAAATCACATAATAGTAAAAGTAAAGTAAGTCATGAATATTGCATGTAACTAACCTGTGCATTGGCCAATTGTTTCCAATCTGGTGTTAGATAGAAGAGTATTCCTGTAGCCGCCCCCGGTAATGTGACGCCTCTGACAAATAATATTACGAGCACTACATACGGGAATAAGGCGGTAAAGTATACTACTTTACCCGATGACTGAACGCCTTTACACAAGCAGAGGAACACAATAACCCAAGCGCAAAACAAACATATCGCCAAAGAGATTTTAATACCTCCCGTCTCCTCGATGCCCGAGGACAGGCCCAAAACATAATTACTGCAATAACGTAGAAGATGGAAATAATCTCACGTGCTTTATATTGTGGTTTAACTTACTTAAAATATTCTTCGGCAGGTGGTCGTTTTAAAGCATTTACTGTCATTTCGGTGATATTATGCTCTTCGGCATATGTGGCATTGTAGCATACCCTTAGATAAAATGTACCATTAAGAGCTTCACACTTGTCCGCTATTTCGTAGGAAAAACAATCTAAGAAAAATTTAAGCAAATTTTTTATTATTTTTTAAAATCTTGAGTTTCGCAACGATTTTTCACTAATACGCGGATATGTGGGAAGTGAACGTAACGTTTCCAATGTAAGCCATTTTTAATATATATCTCGTTTTTAAATCCAAGCAAGTCAAAGCACGGAACTTCATAAAAATATCTTGAAAATTACGATTTATACGTCAGACAGACAGAGGAACAGGCGGGTCTAACTCAATTAAGGAATTGATTGTGACGAACTTCACTTTACTGTTAGGTGTTGCCTAAGTTAGAGCAATTTTATATATAATCGTCTCTTGTTCCGCAGGATAAACGAAAATACAAAAAAAATATGAATAAAATTTCGACTTTGTTGAAAAATTGTCGCGTCCGCCTCATTGGGTCAACAACAATTAATAAAGAGTCTTAACAATTTTTCTATATCATCTTGAAGGGACGAGCAGCTAAGATTCGATCAAAAACATATCTGGCTAATGGGTTAAATTAAAGGTTAAATTACGTACATGTGCTTTGTCAAATAGCGTTCATGTGTACGTGTTTTGTATTCATAGCGTGATTACGGTTGCAATTGGTTCATCAGATGATTAGACATCTCAATGGCATCTTCATATTATATCCTGCACATGTCAATCATAATCGCGTACTCTTGCCGTCTCTTTAGCACTTCACTTCATTATATTTACGCGACACGTCTATGTACATAGTACACGCGTATATACGCGCTTATATGCACACGTATATGGGTATTTGGGTGAGTGTGGCGTTGTGCGGCCGTGTCTTGTCGTATATATACACTGCGTTAATATTTTGCCCGCAAATTTTTTTACATAATAAAGTTGTCATCATGAATTCGAAATCCGTAACAAGTTCAACTTTCTTCCAAGTCTGTCTGTTATTTTATATTATTATTAAGTAACGCAGTCATTACTGCTTGTATTACAAAGGATTTGCATGGATTTTTCTTTTAATTATGGTAATTATATTCACTACTAAAAAGCATGTTAAGTTTATTATTGCATTCGGTATGTAACGGCCACAAAAAAAGATAACACTTTCCGGGAATTTGGTAACGCGTTACTACTATGTAATTGCTTTGTGCTTCAAATCTTTAAAACGATCATTATTTGTGATTGAATCGTTGGCTTACCACATAAAATATACGATCGAGTCTTTGGATGATAATAGTTTTGATATTCATCACAGAGTCTAGATTAGAATAGAAAGGAGAAAAAATATTTTGTGCGCGCCGAAATAGGTGAACACCCACCACCCCTATATATAGGAAGGAAGAGCAAGCCAGCAAAGGGTAGAACATCGATTACTTGAATTTGGTTGAGTGACAAGCGCAAGTGCAACGGTTACACAATTTTATTTTTTCAAATTTCTTTGACGCGAAATTTCATAACAATTTCTTAAAAAAAAAAAAGGTTTTATTGATCAAATGAGTTCGATATGCACAACCCCTTTAAAACTCAGCTCTCCAATGCAAAATAGACACGAATTTCTATTCTTTTATCATCTCTTGACTTGACTCGACCTTCCGCGACAGCTGACCGCCAAGCTCGTAGTAAACTCAAGTCTCAACGGAAGTAAGCAGATTGCCCAATAAGTCGTCTCAATCGCTGCAATACTCGTCTAAAGTCAATTGAAGCATGACTTAACATACTACTAGGCTAAGCCAAGTGGCCTTGAAATTCTTCAGAATTATCTACTCTCGGTTTTTACGGATGTTAGGGAAAACCGCAGTTTATTTTAAATTTCTTCTCCTTTTTCTTCCCTACACGAGCCTTTGTTTTGAATAAATATTTTCTTATTACCAAAAAAAGAAGAAGTAAGCAGATGACGAGTGTGAAAACTCTTTATCTTTTTAAAAAATATGTTTTTGCTTCTGTGTAATAAGTCTCTCCTTTACCCCCACTATTTTTATTTTTTTGTCCAAAGAATTTTAATATCATGTTATACTCATCACCAGCACATTGTGATATATTCATTTTGTTAAAACGTTCGCAGTATCCAGTGAACAGCTTTAGAGACCTCATCAAGTGGTTAAATTCAAATACTAAATGGGTGCGGACTGCGGCTGTCCGTGCGCCTGTATTTCTATGTTTGGCAAACTTTAACCCGTTTGCAAAAATTAAGACACCGACATGAGCTTTCAAGAAATGGAAGTCCTTGCGCGCAGATTGGTACGGACAAGGAGTCAAAAAATATGTTTGCAGTACCACACGATACGTACTAAGAATACCTACGGCTTCTGGATTTTTTGCTCGCTACTCACAAACTGTAAGAGATAAAACATTCAAATGTGTCCCTTATATCCTGTGTGTAATCCTAAATTAACTTAACAAAAATAAGTGAGGGCGTTATAGTCGTGTAAGGTCGACCATTAAATACCTTACACCAATTTGCTCCTTTTAAAAACAATGCATCAAATTAGACGTTATTTTCATGCAAAGACGTGCTTCTCATGACAGCCCGTATATTGAAGGATGCCCAAAACATTATAAGACATTATTCAAATTGACCAAACCTAATTTATATCCCAAAAATTTTATTCTTTTCCAGTTTCCGTTATGGGTAAATAGAAGTTATACCTTTTCTCCGTATAAGGGCTGGTGCTTCATAATAACCCCTGCATATGTTAGGATTTTAAAAAGTAGACCTAGGTGATCCATATTCTTTACTGTTCATTTTTTGGTTACTTCGCTACTATGGACCAATTTTTCATCATAAAATTAAACCTTTTTTTGAATGGCTTACTGTTCATGAGAGAGATCGTCCCCGCCTACTTAACGTGTTAAAATATCAAAATTTCATTTTTGTTGTTTTTTTTTTTTTTCAAAATAGAGAACACAAAATAGTCGGCTACAGTGGATTTACGGTGATTTGCTTACTTGTTTTTTTTCGACATTTCATTTAAACGTTCTCTTCCCTGAATTGCTGAAAATATTGTAGTTTTTTGATGTCAACTTTTGTGCGGTTACGAAATTAAATAACAACAGATTGACCGCCACTTTGACGTCGCTTCCTATTTTAATTCTTTTCTCCTTTCATTCATTATTTCTATTGTCAGTTGTTAATGATTCCGTTCTTTTTTCATATCCGGTTACGGTTTTCATGGTTTACGGGGAAGTAATATAAATTTATTGTACTATTATGTATATAGATGGCTTAGCCACGATTTTAGTTGGCATAGGGAAGCTTACTCTTTACTTGCGTAAATTGATTTCGTGGCTGTAATTTGTAGTTTCCTAACTTGAAGACAGTTCACGAGTAAATGGATGAGCAGATTTTCAAAAATAGGTCATAGGCAACAAAAAAACATGGATACGATATATTAAATGAGAAAATCGGAAATGTGTGATACAAGAGTTTGTCAGTAATTCCCGGAACTAAGGAAACAAAAACAATTTTTTTCACAAAAGTCGAATTTATTCATCAACCTTGCCAAGGCACTCAAAATAGGCTGCAGTTTTCCGAATTATCTCATCGCTCCATTCAAAGCTTGTTTCCTTTCGTGATATATGTACAGAGATAAAAAGCCTCTGCCGGGTAGCAATTCGACTTACAATTGATTAAATTATGCCGTTGTAGGCATGGATTTCACTATGAGTAAACGCGACGCTCATTTAAAATGGGTGTCATAAAGCACATAAAATTTCCTTCTCAGATATTTTAGGAAAAGAATGCAGATAAGCTAATATAAGCAAGTGAATTAACAGATGGAAAAATTACAGAAAATTAAACCCATAATCTAATAATCGCCCGACTATTTTTTTGGGAAAATTTATTTTAGAAAGGATTTTCGATTGATAGAATAAATAAATTTCAATCTATGGAAAAAGTAAATGTGCGACCACTTTGTTTGACGCTATGATCACAAGAAGCCAGGAACTCATTCTCTTTATTTTTTATTCCACTTGTGGTATAAGGCATATTAACACCCAGGAGGAATTGAGACAGATCGACCTTTAATTATAACCAACCTTGTCTATCCGCTTGCTCGTATGTCCGGCTGTCCATTTGATATATGTCCATGTATACCTGTGTTAACGTACAGGACGAAACTTTCCAGAAATATTTTTGAGAAATTCGGAACACTGCAAGAGTTTTGCCCAAGCACCAACGCTATAGAAATTGGTTTCGATTGGGCCACTTGTTCGATCACTCGGTTTTATTTTGATAAGTCATTATATCGAAAAATATTGTAAGTAATAAAAATCGCTTAAATTTATATCAAAAAGTTGGTTCGGCTGGGGAAGTTTTTTGAACCCCCCTTACTTAAAGATGAAACAGAAGGAAACGGAAGTTTGGAACATGTTTGTTATATTATTTAAAATCACACATTTTGACGACATACCAGAGTTAGTGCAGCAAGTAATCTATAAGAGCGGCTTGGGAAACTTCTTAAATTCAATTTTTGACTGCATGTAGAAAAGAAATTTGTGTTTGTTTGTATTTAAAGTTCCTGGTCTGTGCAAACAGTTTTATGCTTTAAAAAAATATTACAATAAATCCTTTTAAAAATGCATTTTATTCTTATTACACATGTTGTCAAAAAAGTAACAGGAACATTATAAAATTTAATAGATTTTTCTACCAGTGCTAGACTGAAGTTCTATTGAACCTACAAACAGTGGATTACTTTTTTGAACTGGATGTTTTGTGGTATCAATTGACTGATAAATTATTCTTTCCTAAGTTTAAGTAGAGGATAAACTCAGATTTAGCGGAGGTTTAGGTAAAGGATAACTTCAGATTTAGGCAAATAAGTACGAAGTCTTTCTTCTTCAATGTAAGGCAAAAGCAATGATCTCTGTTCGTAAGATATAGAAGAAAATATCACGGAATCCTTGAGTTAGTAGAGAGAGTTAGTGGTTGTTGGCAGCACCTTCAACTTTTGCATGTCTGCGTTTCCTAATAGGAAAGCAAGTACTTCAGTTCTATGCCGACATGTTGAGCACATTCGCATAGGTAATTGTTTCCAAAATCCTAAACTTGAAGAAAATTTCTCGAGTTTTTGTGGCTGGCATAAGAAAATCGTGAAACAAATTGAAGCACAATAGTTTCTGCAAGTAAACTAAAGTCATGGCATGGACCTAGAAGTCTCTGCTGTAGTAACTTGGAATTCTATCGTCTCAAATATTAAATCCTTTTTTCACTTTTTGCCGCCGGAATGGGGGTTTCAACCAAATCGATTCCCGTTCCTTCTTTGCAAATTCGTTGCTTTACATTGACCTTAATTTGTCGGCGCATTTGTCATATTTAACATATATATATATATAAACATTACATTTTAATAACAAAAGCAAAGCAAAGCCCAAAAAATAGTTTGGAATCATTTAATTTTGTTTATAGAATCCTATTACGAGTAGACTCTTCTGTCATTTGAAAGATTTATACTTATATAGAAACTGTTTTGTGGTTTCTTTTTACCTCTACCTCTAGTGAAACTTACATAAAAGTAAATTTCTCGTTTCTCTACTTATGTCGAGTTATGCCATCGGATATTAAACTCTATTCGACTAACATCACCTACTACTACGACTCAAACAAAAATTAATTTTTTTTTCGATTTTACATACTTATGGTTATGGGTTGTGTATGGTACCCCTCTTGAACGTTGAGCGGTATATTCACTTTGTTGAAACGTTTGCAACAAGTTTATATATATTCTTGATCAGCAGCAAATTGTCAAGCGATCTCGGTAAGTTTGTCCATTCATCTAACCAACCTCTTGGTGACAGAATTTATAATATCGGATGCAAATTTTGCGAAGGCTTTGCAAGTTTTTGCACGGCCTTTGGCAATTTCATCTGTTTTGAGTTTTTTCCTAACTTAAAAATGGTTATATCAAGAAGATTCGATCACAGCCAAAATATTATATTAATGACCTTTTTTTTTTTCATTCCATGATAGCATTTTGGATTTCGTTTGTTCCCGTGATGCTCCCGTAACCCAAGATTTTATTCACTTTTTGAAACAATGCGCATATGCTGGTTCAAAATAAATTGAACTGTTAAAGATGGTCGAGGCCAACTGTTATATGGAAACGTGCGAATTTATTGTTAATTCTGCACTTATTTTCATCATAAAATAATATAAATAATCCTTCCTATCACATAAAGACTTATTTTTAGTGAGAAGCTTTATATGCAAAGGGTCCCAAAAGTAGAATTATAAGGTGCAAACTTGCAGCAACTTCAGTCATTTTTTTTTTGGACCAACTTTCATCATAAAATACTTAACATTAGATCTTATAGTCATATCAAGACATATTATTGTAGGAACCTTTATATGAGAAGGACTTTAGAATATAGCCCCGTCCTATCGAAATACTTCACATGTGTTAAGTATGCGAGAATACTTATTTTCAATGACAAATAAAGATTTTTACTGACTTAGGAGCCCTGAAGGAATGGTCATATAAATGGTCCGGTCGCATAAATCGTCCGGTCGCGTTAAATGTGAGTATATCAAGTTTCTTCGAAATGTCTCGAAAATTTTGCGATTTGCAGGGTGAACACAAATATGTGTGGGTAAGATAGCAGACAGGCAAACGGACAGACCTGTTTAATCTCTTGTTAGAGTTGAAGCATCGGATAGGTTTTATTGCCGACTGTACAGTTTGTCATTAGAGAAATAAGACGAGATCAACACTTTGCCGTTAAATCAATCATACGAAATTGTTTTGCTCCTCACAATGCAGGAGAAGGGTATCAACAGTTTCGCTTCAACTTACTTAGATTTTTTCTCTGCTCTTATGTCTGCAATGTTTGTTGCTTGCTTGTAATTTCCGACCACAGAAAAATGTTTGTTTCTAGTTTTCAATTTTCTCTACAATTTCTATGAAAGAATCCTTAATTTTTATGGTTGCTGAATACGATGAGAAGCTAACTAATGGTTTGCTTTGTTAAACTTTTGCATTTGTGCAAAACATTTTAGGTAGTTGTGTGTGGCATATACGTACGGGCTAACATAATTACTTACTTTCTGTACTCCATTCTGGTTCACAATTCTGCCAGGGCAGCTCAGTACGAAATGAAGCAAACATATAGAAAATAGTCCAGGCAATAATTAAATTATAATAAAGCATAACGATGGCGGAGACGATAACCATGCCCGTGCCTAAGCCACGAAATAAAGGGCAAAAGCGACGATAAATTGCCACCGGTCCCAAGGCAGCGTATTGTCCAAACGATAATTCCATAAACATAAGAGGAAGTCCAGCAATTATTAGCATTATGGTGAACGGTATTAGAAAAGCACCTGAAAAGTTCATGACGAACGATAAATGGCTTTAAGTGAAATTATTTTTTATTATTATTTAAAAAGTATTTTAATGCCACAGGTAAAGTACAGCGTCTTATTTGCTTAGTAAATTGAAAAATGTTGAGTATGCAACTCACCGCCGCCATTATTGTAGCATAAATAGGGAAAACGCCACACATTACCCAAACCCACCGAATAACCCAGTAGTGATAGTAAGAAATCGAAACGTCCCGTCCAGTTGCCACGTTCTGGTTCGGCTGCATCACTTTGAGCATTGGTATCCAAAGCTATGAGAGCCGCATGTGAATCAACGCCGCCTAGCGTTGTAACTGGCTGCATGGGTGACGCTGATGAAGAGATTGTTTCCTTAGTCATGCAACTCTTATTCACTTTTGTCGGCTTTAGAGCAGGCGTTAAAGAACTATTGAACGGCTTCTTCTGTTTATCTGATGGCAAACTAATGCTTGTGAAACGATCTTCATTTTGCTAGAAAAACAATATTTTTTTTATCAAAGGTAAATGGGCGGAGCGCTTGGATTGCGATAAATTGAAAATAAAAAGCATTTAATAAACTGCCCAATGAAAATGATTTAATTACCAAGTAAAAGTATAATTTGGATGTAACCGAATCTTTTGCACTCATCACAAATAAGAATATTATAGTCGGACAAGGCCCTCCAACAGCCATTCATTTATTTTCGTAATAATTAATCAAAAATTTTACATTATTTTCATGTAAAGGCACATTGGCATGAAAGTTCTCATACTGATCATGACTGATCAAAACGTCAACTGACGCGATCCAAATTTTTGCAAACTTAATATATTTACCAATTCCAATTCCAATTCCAATTACCCAAATTCCCTAAAGTTAATTTTACGCATTGCTACTACAAAAGTTAAACCTTTCTGGTAAAGAGTTTTTATTCCCTTATAGGGAACGGTGTCTGACAAGTATGTCCATATGGGTCAAATTTGACCCATACTATTATGGTCCAATTTTCATCACAAGCTTTATTAAAAATTAGACGGTTTTGATATATTTCTTACCTGTCCTTGCATGGAATGATATCCAAAAAATAGATCTGCTTGATCCAAAATTGATGAATTCAAGTTTTACATCATATTAGTCTTAGGAATCAATTTTCATTATAGAATATCACAAAATAGAATATCAATTTTCATTATAGAATATCAAAACCTGGACGTCTTTGCCCTGTAAAGTTTTATTTATCGTTAGAACCCTTATACTGGGCGGGATCCAAACGTGTCGTAGTACCAATTTTCATCAAAATATCTCAAAAATTGTGACCTGTAGACTGAATACAAGAATACATTGACAGACATCGGACAGCCAAGCTTAGATTGATTCAGGAAATGATTTTGAATCGATCGGTATTACAAAGACGTGGATCTCTGTCAAGTCGCTCTGAGTGTTGTATACATCCTACCAAACTTGCTACACCTTGTACCATAAGTGACGTGGGGTATAAATAAATGCAATAAATTTGGTGCACGTAAGGGTGTTTTCCGATACGACCTCTTAAAAAAGGTCCCTATGACGAGTAAGCTTTTGTCTGTCAACAAAGTCCAACTTTTACTACTTTACGAGGAGTGTGGATGCAGAGTGTTAAGATCGTTGAGAAGGAAATCAATTTGTTAAATTGGAGTCATGTCACTTTACATATTGAACTCCCTCCTATATAAGGGACGCCATGACTAGTACGCATTTGCATGAAAAAAAGGTACAAAATTGTTGGTACTTTCTCACACAAATAAATGAAGATGTGGTGTAGGGCGACTAATGGTCGGCTTTATGGTTTTACTTCTTCTTTCATTATTTTGGATACAGTTTGGAATAATTATTAAAATTATGCCTGAAAAGCACTCGCAATGACTGTGAAAGTGAAAATATGCTGAAAATTTCAATACGCTTTCGCAAAATTAAGACACATCTGCGTGATTTTAGGAGGATAGACTCTTTAGAGCAATTCTAATACGGAAAAATATACGCTTTGGAGTCATAGGATATATAAGCCACACAATTAAATTAAAATTCTCAATCTGTTCAGTCATGTCCATCCATCCGTCCATTAGCGTAATTCAGTAAAAATATTTTCCAAGACCGTCTAATAATTTGCAAAGTTCTCGGATTGGCAGTCTGGTGGGCCCATCAAACAATCGCTTTAGCTTGCAGTTACAGGTTACACCAGTAGGCAGCTTTGAATGTGTTCATTCACTTACCTCCCATAAATCAACATCCAAGCATATCGATGATTCTTTATTGGATTTTAATTTTTTGCTTTTAGTTTTTGTTTTAGATTTTGTTGAGGCCGATGATGATGATTTTCTATCCATTTTTCTTTTAAAAATATCTATTTGTGTTCGTAGTAGTCAATGAGAGTGCTATCCAATCCTTTGCAGACTTGTACTTGAGTAACAACAAAGCGACAAAATAAACAGCCGCTCGTCAATTAATTAATGATCTAAGTATATTCCGAATTTTTACTTAAGAGTTGTCTTCTTCGCAAAAGTTTCAAATTTTTACGCTCTCCTATTAACAGTTAAAATCATTGTAATTTGCATGCGTGTGAGAGTTACGGTCTACTTCACGGCATGTGAAGAGTGATGAAAGGCGAGATGATTTTTTAATCATCTGCTGCAGCTGCAATGAAATGAAAATTTACATTAAAAAATAGATTGAAATGAATTGCTTTGCTATGGACTACGGAATTGAATCATTTATGAATGCAGTCTTTGTTTTTTTAAAGTGTTTCATAATTTGTCAACAACAACTCAATCATATTTTATGTAAATTTTTATACATTTTGTTTAACGGGTTTTTCTAAGACACGCTCTTTTTCTTTTTTTTTTGCCCGCTGTTCATGTATTCTTCATAAATGTGATTGTAATAAAAACACAACAAAAAACAACATCAACAACAGCAATAAAAAGTGCATATTAAAAAATTAACTTGAAAGGGGGGAGAATGGAAAAATTTCAAGCGAAATGCATAAAACAAATTACAAAACATTATTTCGGATTTGCGCTTTATGAAGTCTAAAAAGTACCGACCCTTAGACTAATAAGACTCATAAGCATCAGTGTTTTTTCCATCAAGTTCGTGTACTATGGATAGATCCTAGTAGATAAGATCTGTCGTCATTGCTTATCTTGTGTAGGTATCATTCCAAAACGATTTCTATCGTTTCAGTATAGTCTTCGACTAGCATTGCTGGTGTACTCCGAGTACATTCAAAGATTGAAAACAAACTGTCCTTAACTTTGTATATATAATTGTAGTCATGTCGGCAATTTGGAAAAGGCTTTTAAAATATCTCTCAATCTTAGCAGGACTTAACTTCGTCAGACTCTTATTTATTTCGGTCTCTTTCGAATCCTAGAAGACACTTTAAACTAATTTGGAAACAAATAGATGAAGCGGTGAAGTTTTTGATCAGAAAGCAACCAATATCGCAAGATCGAAAAGGTCGTGGGTTTTGCTGGAAAAAAGTCCGAAAGTGAACAATTAAAATGATGCCCTATGTTCAGATTTCATAAAGCGCTTTAGGAGATTCAATGCAATAATTGGTGATTGGGATATTTTCAGGCTCAGTACTTTTTGGTGTCGTAATCATTCACAAGGTTTGCACAAGGTGACTCGCTACTCGTGCTCGTATTCCATTGAATTCACCTGCGTGCGTGTGTCTGAATTGTCAAAATGGTATGCGTTGCTTGTTCTTTTTTTGTTTATGGTTTCGTCTTTTTTTTGTCAGCATTTATATTTTTTGGGATCTGTAATCAATTCTATTTTTCGAGAAATATTTTTACACTTACCTTTCAAGGATACGAGTGTGTTAGTTTTGACAAGCAACTTCCAATACCTACAGATATGTATCAAAGTGCTTAAAAAAAAAAAACATATTTCCGAAGAATATAAAGTTCTGCACTCGTTTCTTTTTCCGTTCATTTCGTTCGTCCGTCTGTCCATCTGCTTATTGAATTCCTCAACTGGAAGTGGAACCCCGGCTTTTCTATAAATTCATTCCATTTTTCAAATCAAGTTTCGAAACCGATCGATCAGAGAACATTCACAGAAAGTCAAACTTTACCGCTTTAAGAGAAGTTAACTGAAACTTGTCCTACATTCTTAACAATGCGGCAAATAACGCTTTATTTGCGATGCTTAGCGTCCATCCATTTAAATTGCTTGCAAATAAAAAAAAAGACCCCATTTACGAAGGTAGCGATCTAGAGATTTTCCCTAAACGAATCTGTTACTCTCTTACTTGTTTGCATTTTTCTGCATAACTGTTACCACATATAGCGGGTGCATTCGTATGAAAATGATATGCAATTTTTTTCCTTTACGCCATGGATTTTTGTCTCTTTAACATTTATTTATGAAATTTTAATGTAATAACTTTTCGGTTGCTTTGCACATTTCACACAGACAAATATGGATATATGAAGGTTGTTGGCTGATTTTATATCGTACACCGATGGTCGTACAGAGCATATGTAACACCTGGAAAGACTTTAGGTAGACTCACCTTTTATTATACCGATCGATTCAGAATTCTTTTCATTCGTTCAGTTTTTTTCATCGATCTAAGCTTGTCTGTCCGTCCGAATTCTATCCATGCAATTTTTGTGATATTTCGATGAAATTTGGTAGACTGACGTGATTTGACTGACATTTGAGGAACGAACGCTATTGAAAATAGTTACGATCGATCCACTTTTTCGGCCACTCCCTATATAACGGTTTATTTTGATGAGTCGATTTAAGAATCTATATTGTAATTTTTGGAATTTCGCGACTAAAGTCGCTGACTAATAATATTTCAGTATTCCAAATTGGTATAAAAGATTTGGTTCAGCTGGGCTATAACTTGAACCCACGCTCATATAATCATTCCCACGAAAACTGAATCTTTGTATGGTAAAAATATGTAATTTTTATACCCACTACTGAAGAATGGGGATGTTTTGTTTTCTTTTCATTATGTATGCAACAAGCAAAGGGAAGCTTCAGAGATCCTATAAAGTATATATATTTTTGATTACAGTGAACTTCTGAGCTGATTTAGACATGTCTCTTCGTCTGTGTGTCTGCGTGATGTTTGTTGTTGGCACTCTTCTGGTCGCAGAAGATATTGACTTCAAATTTGGTAGAAAAATTGGAATTTTTTGCACGCATGTTGGTATTGAAAATGGGCAAAATTGGTCGGAGTACTACAAGTACTTTCGTCGTAAAGTACTACAAGTTATACTTTGTGCTTTTGCATGCAAAGGCGTACTTATCATGGAAGCTATTTGCGAGGTGGGGTGCATGTAATAGACATGGGGGTTTCAAATTTGCTACATTCAATATTTGTGTCTAATTGTTATTATGGACGAATTTTCATCATAAAATGTTAAAAATTAGAATTTGTTGCCATAAAAAGGCTTCCTACTTCTCGTAGGAACGATTATAGAAAAAGTAAGGTTCCCTTCCGATACAAATTTCTCGCATCAATTTAGCTTGCCCATATACTATTACTCAGTGACTTTTGTTGGGAAATTTTGAGTTTTGCAAAATAAAGCGCTTTGTGAGAACTATTCGCGAAAGTTGTCCGATTTCAAGCATTTTCAAGCCAAAAGTTTGAGCCAAAACAGATCGGTTTTACGAATTTTGTCAAAATATCAAAAAAATTGCAAACCATAGATTGAAAGCAAATCTCTTAGACAGATATCAGACAGACCGGCACACAAACAGAGAGATGGACATGCGCGTTTAAATCCTTTTAGGTAGTAATTACGCGTCGATCGGCATAATAAAAAAATTGGGCTATCATAGACTTCTTTTCTTATAGATGTTATAGATATCCACACAAACATGATATGCCAGAGTGTAAGTGCTCTAAAGGAAGTAGAGTGAAATTGAAGGAAGTAAGTATGGAAATTAATGAAATATAGAACAAAATTTAAATACATAGATAAACATGAGCAAACAAACACAAGCAAGGGTAAAAGGGAAAATAAATTAAATTGAATTTATAATATAAGAATTATTATTATTATTATTATTATTATTATTATTATTATATAAATTTAGCCAGAGAATAAATTCTAAGACTAAAGTCTTAAGGCACTAGCACCATCTAAGACTTTCGGCTTCATTATTTTTTATTATTATTATTATTATTATTATTATTATTATTATTATTATTATTATTAAAAACTCTACCGCATTTGAGATATGAACCCACGACCATTGAATTACTAGTCCGGACTCTTGCCTACTCGGCCACTCAGGCGGATAATATAAGAATATATTTGTATTGGTTTTCATTGACTCCTTAATTGCAGTAAGATAAGCTTTCTTTTTTCTAAAGTATTAGTGTGGGCCGATTTCTCTTTAAATAATACCCGTTGACAACGTATTACACTTTTATACTCTGCAATACTTGTGGTAAGAGTATATTAAGTTATGCATGTTTGTGTATGCAGCACGCAGAAGGATCTGATACAAAGGTGCAAGTTTTACTTTACCAATCCAATCAGAAAAATTTTCTGAGTCCAAATAAACGAGTGTCCGTCTGTTCGTGTATTTTTGTGCTCAAACTACTGGTCCTACCCTTCCAATTATTTTGATTAAATTTATCGAACTGATACGTTTTCGTCCAAGGACAAACGCTATGGTAAACAGCTTGGACCATTTTTGTTACCTTTTCGCATACAGAGATCTATTGTAAAAAAGTCATCAGAGAAAAAAATTTATTTATTTTTAAAATCTCTTAATCAAAATCGATGAGAGGTAGTATTTTGGCGTATCACACATATATGTTTTTTTACAAAATAGATCTGTGCCTTGGAAATCCGTACAAAAAAAATGTACAAAAAAATACATACGATATATGGTAAATTTGGTAATACGTTCCACAACTTTAAAACATCGTATAAGATGAAAAGCCACAGATGCCAAAAACCGTGCAAAAAAAGTAAAAATTCATATTACATATTTATAGAACAAAAACCATTCTTTTTTCCTTACCCAAAACAATTTAAAATTAGTGTACAGTGAGAATTCAGTCCGTAAGTACATACAACATGCAAGACTTTAAATTCAAATTCGGAATAAAAACCATTTGCGTAATTATTCATCGCTGCTCGATGAAAGACGTGTACGTCTATCCCGAACTGAATCAAAAATACTATCATCAGTAACAGGATCAAAAATACTATCATCTGTATGTCGGCTGTGTCTAGCACAACTCTCGAGTTCGATTCAAATAAAGAATTTCGTTCTTGTTGGTAAATTAGCACTAGAAAAACTTACTAACACATTTGTGATCATAAATCGACTGAGTCGTTAAAATATCTCGAAAGTAGCTTGAATACATGGAAACAAGAAGCGCAGACGGATCGACGGATAGACAAGATCTAATAAAAGATGGGTCTATATCAAGTCCTTCGGGCTATTGCATAAATCCGAACAAGCTTAATATATCCTGTAGCGCAGGCTGTGACAAGATATAAATTTTGTGTTTTTTAGGAGGGGAAGTTCGACAAAATAGTAAATCGGCGTACAAATTGACTACAGTAAGTTCGAATTATATAGATCTGCTTTTCACAACACGTCCTTTAAAAGAGTTATTACGAAAAACGGGCTTTTATACGGCAACGTAGTATTATTTTTGATATTTTATGACGGACATTGGCGACAAATTTTATTAGGTAGAGCAATGTAGGATATTTAAAAGTCTGCTTTACTTAGTCGTAACGATTTAACTTATTTCAACATTTTCGCTGTTTCCTTCCTATGAAATATTTTCGAGTCCCTGTTCTGTACTGCGTTTTCGACTTCGACGCTAAGATTTGCATGGCAGAAAGCCATTTGAAAACATCTGAAAAATTGAGTTCCGCATATTGAGGCCTTTCATTACAAAGGTGGCTTTGAGAGACTCCTAGATGATCTAAATAAAAATGATTTATATAATTAATTATTTAGCTTTATGTCTGAAGGTGTTCATGGTCTTAGACCTGAACCCCCGATGCCTAATGGCGGTGTTTATGTGGATGAACAAGACTTATCTCCTACATATTCTTGTTCCGCTTTTCTGTGCGTCGAGATTTCGCGCCCACGGAATAACACTCTCGCGATTTCTGTCAATTCAACACACCACGGATCTAGTGCAAAGTCCCTTACCGCCGGGTCACACCACAATTGGCAATTGGAACGACGGAAAAACTCACTTTCCGAAGTAGATACTTCCAGTAAGTGATCCGTTTTTCAAACACATCTGCTTATTAGAGTTCTGACTGTGGTTAACTTTTAACTTTTCTTTCTTTCTCCTTAAACTTGTTGATGAATCTGGCAGATGCTGCTTAAATTCCTTTTTGCTTACACATGTGTGTAAAGATATGCGAGTATACAAGCATTTAGCTCAGTGCTTTACTAACCAATCGATTAATTTAATTATTTAGTAACTTAGTAGTAAATTGTAAAACGCCCTCGTCTATAATAGAGCCCATAACTACGCATTTTGTATTTGAATTTTGAAATTTTTTTAAATGAATTTAAAATTAATGACACAAAAGTTGAAATTTTCGTAAATTATTATTGGTTATATAGGTCGTAGGTTAAATAAACTTCAATTAGGTAAAGTGTCGTCTTAACTGAAAACACTTTTTTCACTTGAACAATATTATCGAGATATTGACTATATTGAATATACAATGCATGTCGTAGTATGGATGGAAGGTTAAGTGTGCTGTGCGTTACTTACTAAAGGTAACTTAAAATTGAAATAAAGGAATCTGCCGACCGAAAGCTTAAATTAACAGGTTATTTGTGTATGATTGAAGGTTTATGCAAAGACTATTTTAACAAATTTTCCTTTTTTTCTTTTTTTTTGTTACTTTTACATTTCATCTCACTTCGCGTAAGAGATTCAGCTTAAGTTGTTCATGCATGCGTTCTCTGGCTTTATCTTGACCCGCTGACCACCAAAATATGCCCATGAAAAGTGAAATGGAAATGCTGCGTGAAATGGAAAACATTTTAATGCATTACGTTCTACAAACACCACTACAGGATTATGCACTTTTACGCGGTTTTAACTAACTAACTACCACTCTGTCAGAGGCATATGTGTGCAAATGAAAAGTGTTCTCTTATTCGTTATTTTTAATCTTGATTCGTTATTAAATATTGTGCTGGGGAGCGCTGAGGAGTAAATTTTTCAGGACATCAATGCCTTTTTATTCATTTAAGAGATGCTTTGAATCTTCTGAACAGGGAGCAAAACAAAATTCATAACTTGAAAGAAATTTGTTGCTTTAAACTTCAAGCTCTTATCCAAACGCTTCGTAAAGATTATCTGTGTGAAATTAAACCCCTGATCTCTCCCGTGATGTTTCCTAATATTTTTCAAAAATAATTTGTTTTTCTAATACTTATATATGCCTCACTACAATTACTTTTTCTTCCATTCCAAAAAGGCAGTCAAAAAATCAAAATTCATCACCGAAGGATGAGAGGTATATATGCTTTTTATCACAATGTTTGCAACGGCCAGAAGCAAGCGTCAAAGATCCCATAGAGTATATATGCTCTTGATCAGCATCAAATTCTAAAACGATTTAAGTATGCCTGTCTATCCATTTGTTTGTCTGTCCGTCTGTGTAATGTCTGTTGTAAACATTCTACAGGCCGCAAAAATGAAGCTATCGACTTCAAATTCGAAGAAGTATTGGAAGTTTTTGCACGCAGGTTGATATTGAAAGTGAACAGAATTGGTCAAAGGAGACACCCACAGCACCATGCAATGTTAGAGTGCGTCGACATTACATTTTTTTTCAATATCTTTATAGGGCGCAGAGACAAGCTTCATGAACCCTATAAAGTACATAAATTCTTGGTTTCGAATGTGGAATGCAGCTAAGCATGTCTCGCAGTTAATTTGTCCATCTGTCTGTCTACGCCACTTTGTAGTATTTGTGGTAAACATTCTCCCGTTAGCGAAAATGAAGATATCGCTTACAAATCGCTTGCAAAACAATAAGAAAGTGACTTCAACTTTACCAAGGACTTGGTAACGACCACTCGGGTACGCGACAACAACTTTTATTTTGAAAATAGAAAAAATCAGCCGTCATATTATCAGCCCTATTTTAGAGCATGAGAACTTGGTTTTTTTACTTTTTTTTTTGTCTTTTTTTAGTATAACACTGATGGGTATAAAAGATTCGGCCATGACCGAATATAATTTTCTTACTTGTTAGTTCAATAGTCATGGTCCCTTAAAATTCTCTCCATTATTTTATTTGCCTACATCAGGGAATCTGTTGAATCGGTTTAAGGTTAAAGGACAGATTTTTACATAAAAAATCACAAACGAATTTATAACCAATTGCTGATATTTGTTTAAAAATATCATTTTGCTCTTTTGCCATCTTCTTAAGTTTTTCCTGAATGCTTTCCTTTTGCCGAGAGCAACAGTAACTCTCAAGTGTGTTTCGTGTAAATGCTTCCTGATGTGCACTTCCTCTAGCAATTTATATCTTTATATGTTCGCAATATTTCATGCCATTGCAGCGCAACTGTCTTTGTGCAGTGAACGTAGTAAACCAAAGCTCATGTATCATAAGATCCTTAAAAAGTACTACGTACAAAGAAATTTTTATAATCCATGGAAGCATATACGCATTTATGATGAACATGCAGAGACAGTTGTGAGATAAGCACACTGTCAAGCATATTCGCTTGAAAACACTTTGGCCGTAGCATTAATTAAAGCAGTTGGGTATGAATTAAATTAAATTTACAGTAAAATATTTGGATATTGTTACCATGAGTCCAGCTATGGTAGTGATCTTCTTCTTTAATCAGTGGTGTTCAATAGATTCAAAAACAATGGCATGTTTATTTGTTCCCTCCCTACAGTTATCTATCTGGTTAAAGCTTGATGTTTTTAAAGAAAAACAATTTTGCTTCTTATGTTCTACACCCTACTCGCGGCATAGGTTTATCAAATCTGTATGCATTTATGCGACACCGAACGATCCATCATCTATTATATTAATCGAATCATTTCTTAAATCGGTTTTCCATGTCCGCCTGTCTGTCCGCCTTGGTCTTCAAAAAAGAACAATTTCGCTACTCGCGGCACAGGTTTATTAAATCTGCGTGCATTTATGCGACACCGAAAGATTTATTTTTATCATCAATCGAATCATGCCTTGAATCGATTTCCCATGTCCTCCTGTCCGTCCGTCTGCCTATGTGATGTCTTAGCGTTCTTCTACGTTCAACGTACGGAGTGCAATTGATGACATTTGATACACTGAGATAGCTTGGCTTAAAAACGAAGACTATTGAAAATGGATTGTAGGTGAGCAGTTATATTAGGCAAATTAGTGCAGGGTATTTAGGAATCACCATTGCTCAACTTAAATTTTTCATTTTTTTTTTAATTAAAAACAAGAATTGTGTTTATTTTCTTGAAAGTGAAGAGTTTTCCTCCATTGTTGTGGATTTATGAGTAATACACTGCTGTCAAGAGCTGAATACTTGAATGGAAATTTCAAGAGCTTGTTTGTACCAAAACTTCAACTTGTGGGCTCATTTGTTGGCGAATCGTGCCCGAGCTGGCCATCAGCCGGTGCAAGAATTAAGTTCAGTGAGAGATGCCCTTAAAATTGACTAAAATTAATTTTCTTAATATAGATTTATATGAAAATAAAAAATGGGAAAAGAAAATAAGGAAAATACTTGCTATAGTGAGGAATAAATGAATGGATGGAATGAATGAGACATCATTTTACACCTTGATGTCATTGAATTATAAATTGATCGCAGATTTTTTCCATTAATCATAAAACAAACAAAACATAATGCAAAAGAATTGCGAAGAAGGCTTTACGCCTAATATTTCATATATAAAAACGACAATAACAACAACAGCAACAACAACAGTGTTAGCAATAACAGGAACAGTAAATGCGTTTGTTTTCTCACCGCTTGACTGTACTTAAGAATGGCATTTGCTGTGCATTTTTTGCACTTAGACATCGTCAAATAAAGTGGATAAATATTTAATAGAAAGGAAAACAACAAAGTGCCAACGATATTGATTGCATGTCAATAAATGAAATGTTGGCATTGAGATGAGACGAGGTGTTGAAGGTTACGTATATAAATATGAGGCATAGAAGCGTCGAATATTTCAAGAGAAATCAACTTTAATTTCAAAAACAAAATTACGAAAGAACAAATTGACCTTGAACCCGCTTAATGCATCTAATTAAAGATTTCCGTCCGTAGGGAGATATTGTCTAAGATTCTCCCAATAAATCATTAAAGTTGAAAAAGTTACTTCTTCGCTTCGGAGTCTAGGAGGAAGGTAACGATGCTTCTTGAAAACGCAAACTTGAAATCCAATGTCGATTCGCAACTAACACGTACCAGGAGGGAATGTACCAGGAATTCATTGTGGTGCTTGGTAGGCAATGCAAGACTACTTCTAAAATAATTTTAACATCGCAAAGGTTTTCATATTTACATATATATATAAATCGTTGTACGTATATGTACGTACGCACACACATGCATATATTCCCCGGTACATGATAAATTTCCATATATGAAATTAGGGGTTTTTCTTTACCCATAAATAAGATAATGCAAAAAAAAATTGATTTTGACCCTTATAAAGGAGCAAACAATTTATGCTTCTGGCTGCCTCGACACTGTCAACCAAACGAGATTATTTTCCTTTTCTAACCGCAGTTTTCATTTTTGTTTGTTTTTCTTCTTTTTTCGTTTCACTTACATGTAACACTATTTTTATATCCATCACCAAAGGATGCGGAATGTATTAATTTTGTCAAAACGTTTGTAACGCCCTGACGCAAGCATGAAAGACCACAGAGAGAATATACATTCTTGATCAGCGTGAAATTGTAAATCGATTTAGGCATGTCCGTCTGTCCGCTTGTCCATCTATGTAACGCCTGTTGTAAACATTCTCCTGCTCATGAAAATGAAGCTATCGATTTTCAATTTGGCAAATTTGGCAGAAACATTGGAAGTTCTTGCACTTAGGTTGACATTGAAAATGGGCAAAATCGATCAAAAGACACACCCACAGCGCCACATAAACTGAAAACACTTCTGTTTTGCAAAAGAAATAAAAAATTTGTTTTTGATCATTACTCATAAATTATACCAAATATATTTACGAAAAATTGAACGCACATTCTACGGGTGATGCTGTAGAGTTGCCCACGCCTACCCAATATTATAGTGAATCAAAATACATTTATTTTTTTTAATATCTGTATGGGGCGCAGAAGCATGCTTCAAAAGCCACATAAAGCATTTAAATTCTTGGCAATTCGGAATGCATGTAAATGTAGCTCTCTGTTTGTCTGTCCACCTGTTCCCTTGCGCAACTGTGTAGTATCTGTGATATACATTTTCCCGTTTGCCAAAAAGGAGGCATCGCCTAAATATTTGCAAAAGAATTTGGAAGTGACTTCAACTTTTCTAAGAACATGTCTACAAAGCTCACTCGTCTATGCCACAAAAACTTTTATTTTGATAATAAAAAACATAAGCTGCGCGAACTCCATATGATACAGCATGAAAACGAAGTTCTTTTACTTTTTTTTTGTAATTCTCAGGACAACGGTGAGGGGTATAAGAGATTCGGTGCGAGCGAATGTAATTTTCTTGCTTGTTATTTTTCGTTTCGTTATTTTAGTTATCAATGTACTGATGCTGCGTTATCGACCACTAATTTGTTAGATAAATAGAAAAACCAATTTATCGATTTCCGCACAATTTCACTGGAATTCCAATTTTATTGACTTTGTTTAAATATTTTTCGCGAAATTTCGGAATTTTCCCAAATAAGTAAAGCAGATTATAAGGGCGATTTTAGTGATTCGTTTGGTTGAATGATTGCGGTTGAAAAAACGAAAATTTCTATTGCATTCAAAATTCTAGAGTTCTTTACTTACATTTAAACTATCGGTTGACCTATTGTAGCGTGCTCATGCAATGTACACACCACGAATTCAGTACAATAAACCATCTGCTGTTTAATTGCTTTCATGACCTGCTCAACAATATATCACATCTCGACTGTCTTCATATTAATGGGACATGTGCAGCACCGGTATAAGAAAAAGTATTGTTCGACGAAAGTGATAAAAGTGTAGGCATCTTAGTTAGTTGTCCAAGCAAAAGTTTTTATGAACAATATTGTAATTATTGTAGAATGCACTCCGACCCAAACCCGTCGAATAGTTGCTGCAGTCAATACGAATTGTTCAATTGGTTGCTTGGACAATGGAAACCACAGCTTAGCAGATTTTTCCATGAATTATACGAACTTTCGAGTTGCGACTGCGCTCTCCTACTATTAAGCTCATTGGGACTTTCATCCAACATCCTTATTGTTCGCCTAGATTGGCGACGATGGAAGGTGTTCCTTGCTTGCTCCCGTTATGTACAGTCTATATACAATCTGGCGGACAGTCTTCTATTGCTATCAGCACGTTATTCATATTGACGATAGTCCTGGTCTTCTCGTCCAACGTCAACGTGCTCCTCAGTGTTACGATTCTGAGTAACACTGCAAAAAAGTATGCCAGTTCTTCTTGTAGTGTGGATAGGAGCATTCCTGCCCGTCTCCGTTCGTCGATAGTCGATAGGGCGATAACGCCCTTCTGTATCATGTTCCTGCTCCGTTTCTCTACATTCTCCTCCGTTTCTGTATATCTGTGTTATTTTCTTGCTCCGTTTGTCCACACCCTGGATCTGCTCGCCTAATTGCGCGGCCGTGAGCGTTCCTTGCCCTCTTAACCAGACGGTACTCTTTTTCTTGACGCCAATGCTGCAACCTTCTGAGCTATTTTCTTACCACGTTTGTCAATAGTCTGGATCTGCCGACTTGAGCATCCCTTGCTCTCTCGACCTGTCGGTGCGCTATCATCCGATGACTGCTTTCTGTATTTTTTCTTACTATTTTCTTGTTCAGTTTGCCGATACTCTGGATCTGGTTGTCTGACTGCATGTGCTTGAGCATCCCTCTCTCCCTCCTCCCTTTCGATCGTCTCATTTTGCTGACGCATTACGTGTTCTTCGGTATTGCGTTCCTGCTCGATTTCGCGATAAGTTGGATTTTTCCTTCGAGCAGCAAGAGTGATAGCATCTCTTCGTGTCTTAAGTTCACAGCTTCAGCAACACCCAAACGCCGTTGTCTAGACGATTGATTCCCCAATCGAGACATTTTTATGTCAGTTTCCCAACAAACGAATAACACAAAGGTTGAAATGTGATATTCACTGTAATTTTAATGTATACGCAATGACAATTTTTTTCTTAAATTAAAGTTCAACGCACAGTTGTGAGTTTATATCTAAGGACATTATGGGGTATTAAGATCAAAATTGTAAAAATGTATTTGTATCAGTGAAGCAATAAATTTTCCTACGAACTTTATTAATAGTTTCTTTCCAAACAATTTTTACGTATTTTGCTCTATTGATCTGTAGCACGATGTGAATTGCAATTCCTCTCTAAAGCATTATAAAAATTAAATTCTTCTTAAATAAAAATATATATTCACTCTTAGTAGAATGACTTATTGGATATTTCTAACGGATCCTATGTTATTAGTTGTTAGTTAACTTTTACAAAGAGAATTACGGAGAATTCGAAAGAGCTATGGTATGGAATTTTATGCAAAAGGCAAACGCCTGGTTAAGATTGATTCGTTGAACAACAAAAATATATTATAATCCAATCAAATGTAATCAAATAAAGGGGGTAGATATAAAAGTTATGAATGCAACAGCGGTATATGATTTTCTTATTTGCTTGGAATAAAAGCAGAAGTTTATATCGTATTTCTGTTGTAGTTTATGAACAGAAAGCAAAGTTGTGCTTAGCTTTTTCCGCATAGGGGTATGGGCGTTGTAGGCGACCTTTGAAAAGTTTTCCAAGTCTTTTCCAAATTTATAGACGATATCTTCACTAACGGGAGAATGTTTACCACAAGCGCTACACAGTTAAGCAGACAGACAGACGGACATGTTTGGGTACAGTCCAAATTTGAAACTGGCCAAAAATTTATATAGTTTGTGGAGTTTTAGAAGCCTGCTTCTGCCCGTTTTACAGGTGTTGAAAAAATATTGGGTAAGCCTGGCCAATTTTTCTCATTTTTGTGCAAGTATCCATAGAATATGCATTTATACACTATACATTTATTTGCTATAGTTTATGGATAATGAGCAAGACACCAATTTCTTATTCCTATTCAAAAGCAGAGGTTTTCTCAGTTTAGATGGCATTGTGGGAATGCCCTTCGATCGTTTTGATATATTTTCAGTGCCCACCTGCGTGTAAGCACTTCCAATGCTCTTGCAAAACTTGAAAATGATAGCCTCATTTTTACGGCTAGGAGAATGTTTACAAGCGGCGTTACATAAACGGATCGACAGACATGCTTATAAAGATTTAAAATTTAGTGCTGGTCATGAAATGAATCTCTGAAGAAGAAAATATCCTTTGGTGATGGATATAAAAATCATATTCTCTACCTGCTTACTTACTACACTCATACATGTACACCATAGCATCACTTAAAAACACATAATTGTATAGGCTCCAGTTTTGCAAACGTTTGAGAGACTGTCACGTCACATTAAGAAACTATTAACAGAATAAAATTTCTCCCCTTCCAAATAATGAGAAGAAAAGAGCAAACAGTCAAATGGCTCCTAATTAATTAACAGCGTTACAACTGTTACTAATAAGAAAAACACAATAGTCCTTAATAATCTCCTGGTTTAAATTTTGAACAAAATGTTGTACCATCTTGGCATTTAGTTTTCTCTGCCACAGCCTAATATAGCGCGCACACGCTTCACATAACGTAATATATCTAAAGAGTACAATGATTAAAGGCTAATAGCTTGTGATTTTTTTTTTGTGTTTTCTTATTGACTGAAACATTATTTAAATGAGAGAAGGGGGAGCGAAATTCCAACGATTCAAAAGCCAATCTTCCGAAGAGAGAGAGAGAGTAATAGTGTATTACGAAGAATTCGAGTGCGCTGACTAGGATGCTCCGTGTCCAAAAGAGACAGATTATCTACAGGGAACAACGATTTTTTATATCCTGCAAGAATTATTTTTGCTAAAAGAATTTCTGTAATTTTCTGAATTAGGCGAATCCTAATACGCTAATTTAGAAAGTCGAACATACAATTGCGTTTCTTGTACAGTTGTTCAACAACGGCTTTTCAAAATAGGACGTTATATAGAAAAATGTAGTCCCATCTAAACCATTTTCGATAGCACTCGTCCTTTAACTTTAAATTGCGGCTTGTTGTTTAAACACAAGGAAAAACGGACCTGCGGACAGACTATCTTAAATGAATTCAAAAAGCGATTCTCATCAATCGAGTGGTATAACAAAAGGCAGGTCTGTGTCCAGACTTTCTTGTGTTGTATACATCCGCACAAACCTAATATACCCTTGTACCAGCAATAGTGTGAGATGTAAAAAGTTAAAAAGTTAGTCTGGTTAGATTGACTATTAAATACTCTAAACCTGTTCGCGTAATACAGTTCTACGCGTACGTCCGTCATCAAATATAAAAAAACGTAAAGGGTTTAATTTTCATGAAATCATCTTTAAAGGGTGAAAGTCCAAAAGATTGACTTATTTCGAGCAAATTGACGGCATTCAATGTGAAATCCGATCAACTTTCAACACAGAATACTAGCAGCTCAATATTGTTGTCCTATGAAAGCTACTTTTTTACAGAATTGTTTACATTCAAGAGGATTCAAAAATTGGTTCCAAATTGTCTACATTTCGAAAATGTGTTTAAATCGAGTCAGAAGATGGATTAGTATCATAAAAGATCGGTCTGTTTTAGAATTTTCTGAGTGTAGTATATATCCGCACAAAATTAATAGAACTCACCACGAATAGTGCAGGGTGAAATCAATGGCATTTCACTATTCTGAGTACAGATAAAAAAAAAAAAATTTGGAATACGTGTAGAACTAATCTGGTACTCTTGCTTTACGTCAAATTTGGAACTCCCAAACCCAAAATTTTTCTCTCCAGCAAGACGTAAATCATCGCCTGCGTAACTCAAATGAAGAAAGATTGTGGTTACTTAAGAAGAGAGATAGTGTACCGATTAACCGCAAACCGTTTAATAGATTAATTCCCAACACTTGTCGTTTAAAGTTTATGTGTGGCAGCGTGTACACCGCAGAGACCCATTCAAGCTTAAAATCAACCACATACATAGAGGTACGGATAACAGGCATTTTATTCTAATTCTGCTTGCATCAGTTTTACTACCGCTCTAATAGGTTGTGAGATATTTTGTGGCAAATACATATATGTATGCGTGAATAAATATCTATAAGTGTGTGTGTGATGATGTTTTTATTTATGTCTTGTTTCGCTCTAGTCACGTAAATGAAATTGATGCTCTTGTGAATGTGTTCAATATATATTTATGTGTGTAATTATACACAAAACGCATGTACATACATGACGTGGAACAAATGCGCTTACATGTCCTTATTGGCAAGCATCTATTAATGGAAGAAAATCGAATTGTATTGAAACAAAGTTAATATTTTTTGGGACACTTGACTTCCAAAGCATTGCACCAAGAAATTTATATGCGTACCCGAATTACCATAAGGCATAAAACATTGCCTATTAAAATGTACTCAAAAACCGTATAATGCTTATATGTACTGCAGAGCATGAATCATACTTAATAAGATTATGTCTCGAAACGTTTAAAAATTGTAGGAATATTCTTAGAATAAATTGCTGTTTCTCAATAGGCCATCTTGCTTGTAAAGGCGGGAGAAATTTTGTTGACCTTAGCATACATAGTGTATACATGCATATAATGTATATAATCTTTTGTGTAGTCTTCGAAACATAGTGTAACAGTTGCACGAGCAACAATCGCCAAAGTAAATGTTCATGCTCTTAAACATTAATTCCTGCAGCGCCCACGCTTTAAACTGACTTAAGTGCGTTTCTGTCAAATACTTTGTTTACAAATAATCCGATGGAAATATTTTTGTATTTTTAGTCATAGATTAAGAAGACTTGCAGCGAACCTTCAATATGGCTGCCCGCCATTTCGAGACAATGTGAACGAGAAAGTTATATATAACTGCTTTGGTTTGCTGGCACCTTAACAAACATAAGCCTCGTTAGCAACCAAACCTAACAATACCGTAGTGTAGTCGATAAGTAGCCCGCGGATCTAGACTCAATGGGAAAAGAACAAAGAGTTTAAGAATATTCAATTACCATTCAAGCGATTTGCTTGGCTTTGAAATATCAAAAAGTACCATGCAATTTTTTTTTTTAATACTTTTTTTATGTCATAGCAAGTACAACGTGAGAAAAATATTTTCCTAAACCACCAAATCAAGCGAGGTAAAACTTCAAGAAATAAAGAGAGAGAGAGGGAGAGAGGGGGGGGGGGGGGGTTTCGCAATTCCTAGTACTATTTTAACCTTTGCTATCATTTTAAACTTTAATAGTTTTTTTTTTGGTTTCGAAACTTCTTCTGGATTCGCTGGACGGGACTTTCCAGGAACAAACGCACTGCTCTAATGCAAACTCCCCTTAAATATTATCAACTACTGATTGAATGAAAAGTATTTCTTTTTTGATCTTCTTTGGAATGCAATGCAAACCATGGTGTAGATGTACAATCCAGCAAAAATTCAAGTGCATTTTTTTTATAAAAACTTTATTCGTTCATAAGCCTTCATCACTCACTCGCACAAAATGTTTGCATTTCTGTTCTCAGATAAAGCTTTCCTAGAGTTTTACCTAACCAGCCGAGAATTTCTAAATAATCTCTTGAAACCTGAATATTTTGCAGAATATTGTCTAGGGGCTAACACTACAGTAAATTGTAAATAAAAGTAAATCTTTTTTTATTGCTTTAATAGATGCCTTGAACTTTTTACAATACTTGGAAAAACGTTCATTACTTGCATACAATTTTTTCCTTAAAATTTCTAACTTTTTCCATAAAAGCCTAACTGGCCACTACGAGTACCTGCAACCTCATGTTTCGCCTGTTTGTTTCTAATATCGCTAATAAACTAAAGGATGTTTTTGAAAGGTGTGTGTTTGTATTCATTTACAAGTTTTCCGAATAAAAAACATGTCAGTATAGCATGTCATTATATTATTTGAGTTTCTGTTAAGAATTAAAAAAAAGTTTGGGATGAACTTTTTGGGGCTTGGTTATGAATACGCCTATCGAACATCCTAACATGTAAGCTGTAAAATGTGCGATGCTGTGTTTGACACATGTCTGCAAGCAGGCCTCTTCAAGCCTGAATTCATCAAGGAAGGCGAACGAAGAATAACTTGAACTTGGACTGGCAGTTTTACGGTAATAGAAAAAAATAATTACATATTTATCGTAACAGAAAAACATAACTGTAACGTATTTTGAAACATTAAACGCGCGAGGCGCAACATAATTCAGACGAATTTTTTAAAATAACATTTTTAAAAGAACACTCTCGAGAGATGGACGTAGGATATATTTAATAAGTTAATGTAAACATTTGCTCTCTTTATGGGTGAAAATTTAATTCTTTCTTTTAAACACTTTCCGATCACCCAAAAAAATCCCTATTTCTAGAAAATGCGGCTAGTATAGGTTTGCATTTTTTTTTTTAAACGAATTTTGACTAACGACACTGCGTTACGCCCCTTGAGCTGAGCTTGACTTTTTGAAAGAGAATGGCTGCGGTGCGGGAGCCACAATTCTAGTGTTTAACGCTAAAGTACAGTTCTAATGGCTTCCCCAAATATTCTTCTTTCTTCTCATTAAGAACATTTCTTTCTTTTCATTAAGAACAAAAAAAAGATTTTCAAAAAAGTTCTTAGGCACAGCGGGTAACAGTGTTGTTATCCTTCAAATATCGCTATTTTATGTTGAAAGTCGGAATAGAAATTGAAGAGAATACATTTTTATAGCCTTCGAAGTGAAGGAATTGGTTTTTAGGGAATCATTAGAGGCGATAAAGTCTGTTCATCAAAAGCAACAATCGCTTCCAGCGAACTGCTTAAATGATTCAAATAATTTTTGGGTTCTTTTGACCCTTTCAATGGTCGATTTTACATATTTAGTTATATAATGCATGATATTCACAACTCGCTCTACTTTTTCACAACTTGTACTAGGGATGTGTTAAGTATACAAGATCCAGAAGGACTTGAGGTGTATCTCCCGTATATTGTACGAATCCATTTAGAATCATTTTCTAAATTCAGGCCTAGCTGTCCGTCCGTCTCATATTTATATGTATATGGTGCATGACATTTCGATCCAAGGATAAAGCCTATTGAAAGTGATGTAGACTACAATCTTTCCGGAAAAATGTGGGCATGGCAAATATATTCCGTTTTTAATACACATTCTCTGAAATGTATTACTTTGGTGTACAAAATGACTATGGAAAATTTGGATAAGACACGATGGTTCTTCTTAATCCTATCGAGGTTTAATTATCACACCTTTCGATGAAAATGAAGCAAAAACAGGGATTGACGTATAAACGAGCTGTGGCAAGTTTAAACCCCATATATCTATTTTTCGTACTTCCCCCATGTAAGCTTTCTCGTGCAATTGAAGCTTTTCTGTGGACATAGTTTTTGATAGTTTACAAGGCAGATATGTGAAGAACTGTATTAGGAGAAGTGCTTTAAAGGATTTAATAGTCGGCCTTGTTCGATTACAATGTTTTATTATAAAATTCGAAAATTTTTGATAAAAATTATTTGACTTAGCAAATAGTCTACTGTGTCTCAACTGAACGAAAAGTCGAGAGAAGACATCGTATTTTCGCGGAAGCTGTTTTAATCAGTCCTTCAGTCAACTATGCGCCATTTTGTTTTGTCACAACTAAGGCTTGAACTATAAAAATCTATTTAAAATTCGGTGAAAATATTGCAGCCTGTTGTCGAAAAATAGCATAAAATACAGGACGTTTATCATACATTGTTCGGCACGAGTCGCTTAAACTGTCTAATATCATATGATTGCGGTCAATATTAACAAGCATACTTTTTACGTCTCTTCTTGCCAAACTTCCTCTGTGGTACTAAAGGAAGAATGCATTTTTCATAACTTGGGTTTGAAAGTCTTTTTTAACGAATCCAGCCAAAGAAATGGAGCGGATGGACATATGGACATAGACATTTATAGACTTACGGTCAATCACTTCTCATTCTAAGTTCCAGTTTTTTCTTCGAATTCTCTCAACTGTGATAACTCCGAGAACGGGCGGACAGATGGACAGAAATAGTTTTATCAATTACTCGTGATTTCGAGCAATAAGTTGTAGCTTTGTCTTGCAATATTTTTGTGAAGTTGAGTGTTTTAAGAACAGTCAGGCAGATGAATGGTCCTAGCTTCATGTCTGAGTAACACGTTGGTGCAAAAGAAATTGGAAAGTTGATGCATTCCACCCTTTCGACTATATACGTTACGTTCTCGTCTTATGAATATACGATCATAAAGCGTGCATATAATCCGTGAAGGCTCTTCGATTCAATTACTTACCATTGTGAAAGTGTAGAAAGAAGTAAATGTGTTTACCAAGGCTATGTTTTCGCAATTGTTTGTATATATCGATCTCAGGAACAACAGATAGTGCATTTAACAAAACTTTGAAAGAAATTCTTCGAAATTTTATTTTATTACTTTTCGCTGGTAAATTTTGACTTCTTCTAAGTTTACGTTTATAAAAATGTAATAAAATAAAAAAATGTTCAATTTTGCTTAACAGGCAAATACACTCTTTAATATACAAGCTAAGTAAGAAAAGCGAATCTTTTATTTTATTAATTAATTTAGTTAAGATTTAATAAAGTTTACGATCAGAAAAAGTTTAATTAACAAAAAACTTCAAGTTTTTTGCTAAGTGCTGAGGCACAGTGTTGATGTTGTTACTAAAATCTATGGAAATAATTTACTTTCATTTAAACAACTAACCAAGTTTTAGTTTCACTCGCTTTTAACATTTTCTAACTAACTAACTAGCAAAAGGCTTTACTTACAATTGCAAAAAAAAAAAAGAAAAGAAAGAAAGAAATGAAAAAATAAATATCAAACCCGGAAATTTCATTACATATATACGTTATTCACATTTTGCCATAAATGACATATATCGGACATTTCAATGTTTCGATAATTATTCGCACACAGTAGCAGCGACAATGTGAAATATTGCTGCATCTTCAAAACTGCACACGCACACACACACACAAATATATATATATATATAAATATATATATTTTTTTTGCTTAAAGTTAAAGTTTATAATTACCTCAGAATTGACAAGTGATTGTTAATTTTTAATTTTCATTCGACATCAAATTGCTTTTTGAAGAAAAACATCAAGAAATCTATGAATATTTAAATGAATTGTGTTCGCTGGGATATTCACATGTAAACATTTGGCGAAACGTTGATTGTGATATTCAATAATGTGAAAGTAACTGACAAAAGTTTAGAGTTCAGAGCTTAAGAAATTTCCAAATAAAAGTCAAGTTCATTCCAACGCAAGATTAAAGTATTTTTATGGCTGGCATTCTCTTATGAAAAACTTTTTATAAATTTTCCTTTTATAATTTATTTATTTTTTTATTTTTTTTTTTTTTTGGTTTTATTAAATCATTTCTTATGAAAAGTTTTGTTTGCTAAAATCAAAAATTCACGTAAAATCCAAAGAAATGAAATAAAACAACTAAGAAAATATTATTAGGTTGTAATCGAATCTTTTCTGTACGTATCTTCGCCGAAAATCTAACAAAAAGAGAGAAACCAATATTTCCGCATTGTATAATATTTGATGAGCCTGACTGATGTTTTCCACTTTTGTAAAATAAAAGTGGAAATTTATACTGTCTGTCTGTATACGTAACGGGTAAAAATCTTTGCAAGGAGAGAGGTTCTTAATTTACATTGTAGCGTAGACGGGTCCGATTTTCAATATCAACCTTCGTGCAACACATTCCAGGTTTCGCGAAATTCGAAGAAGATAACCTCAATTTTGCTATTATGAGTACGTTTATCACAGCATTTAACAAGCGGATGGACAGACGGACTGATCAATACTCATCAATAACATAATATGTAGAATGTGTAGAATCTCAAATGCTGCTTTCTCTTATTGAGTAAAGAGATTTTTTTCCACATTTATAGAGGTGCTGCGGCATCATCCATAGAAAGTTGTATCTTTTGTGCATTAACGAGCATATTTTTTTTTTATTTTTGAGAACAGAGATGGACTTAAGTTACGTTGTACTGTCAGCGAGCCTTTTAACCGATTTGGCCTAAAATCAATACCAACCTGCTTGCTGGAACTTTCAATGGTTCTGCCAAATTTGGAGACGATAGTTCCATTTTTACTAGCAAGAGAATGTTTACCGTAGGCATTATACAGACAAACGGTCGAACAGACGGTTATGCTGGAATGGAGGTCTGAAATTTCATTCCGAGTGTTGCAAACGTTTTCGCAAAATGAATACAATTATCATCTGTTGGTAGTAATACAAAACTGCAAAACTATAAAGATGCAGCTTTCGAGCAACTTCCCAAAGGAATGGTTGGATATAAATAAAATTAAGATTTAATTAAATGAAAAACTTATTTACTGTGTTTTTAATTAAGACGACAAAGAACTCTTAGATCAATTTGCCTGCCTGCATAGTGCTATCTATTTAAAAATGTAGAACTTTTCGAATTTCCTTTGGTTTTTTTGTTTCTTATAAAGTTTGCAAATTATTCGAATTTATTCGGTTGTGGCAACTTTCTGAGAGCTAGTGCTTGTGCGTGAACGTTGTTATCGATCTCCCTTTATATCATTGAAAGCGTGTATGTTCTAATAAAATGAAAAAGAATCATATATGTGACCTGAATATTGCATCAGCGGAGGGGGGAAAGCGTAGAGTACTTGTTTAGTACTGGAGTTTTGAACAAGCTCCAAACTTACAATGTTTCAACAGGCTTTTCGGAATGAATTGCTGTGAAAATAAATTATTCTTTTTATATGCTATACACTTTAAAGTACTTGATCTACTGGGCTTGACTTTAGAACTTGACTACCTTCTAGATGTAAAAATTGAGCACTAAACTTGTCATTGGGGTTTCTTCGAAAACGGTCATGCACTGAAACTAATGTCTATGATGCATACGCATGTTCTTTCTACACACATACAGCAAATGTATGTTTGCAAATAAACGAGAGTTGAAATGTGTGAAGGCTTTTTAAGGAAGTACTCTCCGATGTCCGTCCAACTTTCAAACGTTGTAATTACTTTTTGAATTCGTTCGTTTAAAAGTTCGTTTAATTTCGAAAAAGCAAAAACATAATCCAAAGTCATAAGAAAACATATTCTCAGTGTATGAAGGGGTCAAGGTAAGCGACGGTGTTAATAAAGTTTTTCATTAACATTTTCATTTTTGAAACGTCACTCGCTTTGGTTAGCTCACCAATGCCAATATCGATCAAATCTTGGCTTTAATTGATTACAATCGATCTCAGAATGAAAACAGAAAGTATATCACAACTTATCCGAATTTTGCGACGATTTCATGCTCACGTCTAAAGCTTTTAGGAACAGCTTTTGTAATATCCAAGCATAAATATCATGCTTCAGTTTATGGAACTTCAACAAACATCGTAGAAGCAAAAGAGAAAGGTTCTGCATAACAAGAAAAATGTGCAAGCATTAAGCCAACTAAGAAATCAGTTGATATGATTAGATCCTGATATTTGCAATTGCCATTGAATCCATCCCAACTTCCTTTGATAATTTCAAAGAAATGCAAGAAATTGTTGCACTTTCTAGTGATTCGATCCATGAAATTAAAGAGTAATCGAACCTTTCTAAATACAAATTTCAAATACCAGATTAACACGAAGTTAATATTCCGAGAAAATGTCAATTTCGCCTCTTCTTTTCCTCTTTATCATATCAATAAGATGAAGAAACTAAGATAATAACGAAAGCACTTTCTTGCCAATCCAATACCATTTAAAAATTTTCTTAATTAATATAAAGATTTGCATGGCTGTGTCAGTACAGTTTGATTGGATTTATAAGTAAAAACAACAATCCCTTACCCTACTATTAGAATAGAAATTCCGTTACACATTTCAAGTTCAACCATTAAGCAATATGACTACGTATGCTGTTACATGTAAACATATGTACATTGTACGCATATGTGTTCTATGCGTACAAATAAAAGGAACATAATAAATAATACTAAAATGCGTATATATGTGTGAAATATAATGAAATATTAAATTAAAACGCAATAACATTCGCCAGGAGAATTTATTTGAGGAGTAAACACAAAAGGATTTAGAAAAACACAGACAAAAAGAAATATACTCTAACTAGTATATCTAAGCAAAATCCTCTTGGTTTAAAACATCAAAAGAACGGCAACTGTTTTTTACTTTTATTTTATAAAATTCAGAGAAAAAAAGAGAAACAGAAAAAATACAAAAGAAAAATGATAAGAGTAAAAAACCAACAACATAATAACCGCCTACACTAATATAAACATTGCTTATGTACACATACATAGAATGTACATAAATATGTACAATTATACACATAGATATCAGCGATAATGTTATTAAAGAAAACACAGACTCTACGCAAAAAATTCATCTTTAACTGCTTTAACTGCTATGTGCAGCACAAATACATCGACACAATGTCTTAAAAACTCTATAATCTGTAGGCATACAAGCATACAAAATGCACACACGTACACAAATACTTTTCATAAAAAATGAAAAACAAAACAAAAATTGTTGAAAAAAAATCTGTATAGCCTTCAAACTTTAGCAAGGAAACACCTTTACTTCATTTAATATGCATTGTTTTCTCAAAATTATTTTCATAAAATAAAATTTTTATTCAAATAACACTATTTTTTTTGTTTTACAAAAGTTCTCCTTTTGTCTTCTTTTTTTTTTTTTTGCGATAAAAAAACTTCGTTTAGCAAAATATTTCTCATTATTTTTATAATTTTATATATTTATTAACACACATAACATATTTGATTCACGCGTTTCTATTCCTTTGGCTTTTGTGTATTCAACAACATTTCGAAGATAACTGATTATTAAAATTATGCATACACCTTGACGTATGAGTGATAACAAAAATAAAAGAGTAGAGCATGCATGTAGTGTAATATAGCAAAAAAGTTAACTTTTATAATGAAGAAATATTGTCGAGAGCATCTTGAAAAGCTTTTCATTTTATTGTATTTACAGTAAGATGCTGTTAATGTTATCAACGTTTACCGTAATGTTAAGTACGGTACAGTATGTATGTATGTATTTGGAGTCATCAACGAAGAATGGGGATATATTCAAGGCATACGCAATATCCAGAAAAAAAACTTGATGAATCCCATAGGTTACGTACATTTTTGATCAGCATCAAATTCTAAATTAATTTAAGTATGTCCGTCTGTCCACCGATGTAATAGCCGTAATAAATAAGCGAATACCATTTTTTCACTCTATTTTCTTGCAATGTCGAAAATGTAATTTTATTGGACAAAGTCTAAGTGGAATGTGTTCCCAAGTACCGGAAGTGACAAGAAAAAATTAAATAATCAAAGTTCTTTGCCAGAAACCGTAGCTTTTAAGGGTTTATATTAACTTTTTGTGTACTAAAAATGGGGTTATTTTCTTAAATTTATGAGAATAAAAATGAAAAGATTCATTATTATGCGAGTCTTTATATATGATATGATAGTACATGTGCTTAAAAAATGTTTTTCGAATTTTTTAAGAGCTCGTAACAAATCTGATGAGCGTTCAGGGCTTTTTTTCAAAAATTGATTACAAAAAAACAAAATGTTACCGATTTGAATTTATCTTCCTTTTTTCTTAGAACAAATCATTGGAAAATAGGCCATAGAATAGATAGAGTGTTCAGTAAAAAACGGCCAATAATTAGGAAAAACTTAAACAACATGATTTCGAAAAAGAGTTTTCAATTTTGAGAAATATTTTTATTTTGATTCGGATCAGCAATGCTTACATCATGCAATTGGTTCATTGGTGTGGCACAACTGGGTTTACATATTTCTCGTCAATAATTGGTTTCTGTCCCGTCGTCTAATGCCTGGACTACGAGTATGTTTTAAAAATCGATTTTCATTGCGCACTTGAAATATTTCTTTTTTTATTATTGAAATTTTGGATAGGACCATTTTCATACCATTCCTTGAAAAAGGTTCTAGCGAGTAAACATATGCAATGATATTTTTTGTTGACAATAAGTGTAAGGAATTTTCATATATACATACATTTATTATAAGAATTTGAGCCGTCACCGGCTAAAGGATGCGAATGTTAACAGGTGTAACGGGTAATGCACACGCATTACGTAACAGCACAAATGTACCTGTTAGCTTTCTATCGGGATTTTAACATGAGTTTCAATAGTAAGCATGTATGTAGGCGGACATGGCTACAACGGCTTGCAATTTTGTACCGACTTTTATTCTTTATTACTTTTTATTTATTTGATAAACATATATAGAAATTTTAGCCAAATTTGTTTTAGCTGTGCCTTTTAAAATCATTTTCAAAGTTCGCCCAGGTTTCTCGACCAACAACACATACACATGGGAAGTTTCAGCTCTCTATTTTAATGCTTAGTGATGCGAACCTTTCCTCAGACATCATAAAATTGATCCGAAATCTTACGTCATTCACGTACGGTATTTCCGCATTATTCTATGTATTAGCAATCGCGCAGTATAAGAAAATATCCGTAGGCAACGGGTATAAGAAAGTAAGATCAAAAATGTTCTTCAGCTATTAACAGGGGGAATAAATAATTGAAACAGAAAAACAGAAGTATCTGTCCTTCGCCTCCCACACAGCAGCTTAACATGCTTTAGTTACTTTGTACTCTGTCCTTATGTCTGTTGATACTAGAACTATATACGAATAATCCTTAATGTTTCGCTTGTATTTGCTTTGTGGAGATTTTGGCCTCAACATCACTTTACTTTCAAGTCCACTTCTATTTACCTTACTTTTACTTTAAAATCTTTTATGATTTTTTTTTGCAGACTTTTTTTTATCAATTTTTTTAATTTATAATATTTGCTTTACGCATACATTGATGGCGCATTTCTTATTTATATAATTTATTTATTTCTTTGGAGCTTACAGTTAGAGACTTTCTTTCTCATTTCATTATGGTTTTCTGTTTGCAAGGTTATGAATGAAAAGCTTTGAGAATTATGTGAGCTTTGTTCATATTCCTGCTTACTGCTTGCGTGCAAGACAGTGAGAAACGCAAAAAGCTGATAAAACATATAATTGTTCAGTTCTCCCTATATATTTGATTTTGAACCAGACAGACATTCATTCATTTCTTTTTATTTTTGTCCCTCTCTTATTAATGAATTTTTTTAATGGAAAACTTTTAAAAATATTTTACTTATTTACTTTTAGTTAACATTCTCTGTTTTTAACTTTATGTTATGTTTAGCGAAAGCATTTTAAAAGCTTGTGAATTGGTCGTAAACAAGTTGAACGTTTCGGAAATCAACATAAAATTTTCACCAAAGTGACGATAGCGCACGTAAGAAATAAACGTATTTATGGGTCACGTCTTTGCTGAAAATGTCTTTGGTGAGTTACGGTTTGTTGCGAAGTAAAAAAAAAAAAAACAAAATAAAATAAGCGCTAAAATTATAAAATATTACGAAGCAAGCACATATAAAACAAATGAAGCCTTTAATTACGATCACAAAAGCAAAAAAACTAAGTTATTGTTACAAAACTCATGCACAGTTACAGCACAAACACTGAAAGAATGCAACATTCAAATCGAGTTACGACAGCTTTTAGGGGAACTGCATAACCCCAGATTTTAGATATGTCTTGAAAAATGCTGAAGCCCCTCAACCTAACTTCATAATTAAATCCTTCTCTTCTTACGCGAAGTGCGTGAACTTTTTTATAACGCACTTTGTATATTGCACTTTACGCCAGTAGTGTACATATATATATACATGCGCTACATAGTAAGCGCTAAATAGTAAAAATTTTTGATAACATCAAATATGATTTGTTTTTATACCCACCACTGGAAGATGGGGATGTACACATTTTGTTTTTTTTCATAATGTATGTCAAAAGGAAGCTTCAGAAAGCCTATGAAGTACATATATTCTTGACCAGCCTGAAATTCTGAGTAGATTTAGTTATGTCAGTACGTCTGTCAACCTGTGTGCCTGGGTGGTGTGTGTTGTTGTCACTCTCCTGGTCGCAAAAATGAATATTTGGGCATCAATTGTGGTAGAAACATTGGAAGTTTTTGCACGCAGATTGGTATTGAAAACGGGATAAATTGGTCAGAGCAGAAACCGGCAGTGGAATATAGACTGAACGCAACTCCATTTTTTTGAACAAAAATTTTTGGATTTATGCTCGTTACTCGGAAATTATAAAAATTAGAAGGCTATAATTTTCCACATTTATGTTGCCAAACACTCTAGTCTTTAGATCGGTCCATAAATGGAACCAATCGGCGACGCTCATACAAAATTATAAATGATTAAATTTTATTTTTTTAACTCTTTTGAGGTTTAATGTTTATTTATCATGAGGCAAACAAGACATGCAAGGATGCTTAAAACTATTGCGTACACTCATCATATGAAGATATATTATCGGCCTAAAAATGGATTAATCCTAAAATGGATATGGTAGACACCGCGTTTAATTTTTTATTAATAATGCCAGCGATATGGGTATCAAATGAAAGAATTTGGAGAGCAGAATGAGAAAAGCATAGCGGTGGTTATGGGAGATTGAGCCCCTGTCGAATACAACTCTCTTACTTGTTTTTAACTAAAACTGATTATCATTTCCAGTTTGCTGTTAAGCTAAATGAAAGGTTTTACAATTGCAACCACTAGTGATTATTATATAGATAGATGTATAGATATAGCCTTGAGTGTTGCCATGCATTTAAACTTTTTCATTTTGAAATATCTTTTTTAAATATCTTGAATATGGAGACTGGTGCAAAAATCTGTTCCAATACATTAATAACTTGTAGAAAGTGATCTATAATTTCGAGGAAAAATGATAGCACATAGCTTTCAAAGGGTCTAAGCCTTCCGACATGCAGATGCCCATGTATCGTATGACACACTACAGCCACTCGTCGTTTTCCGCCGCACTGACCGTCTTTGAAGTAACAACCTAGCAGAAGTGGTCTTTCCAATCGCTCTTGATGTTTCGACTTTCAAATCAAACGTATGCAGGTTTTCCTCGCCTCTTTCCTTTATGCTTATCTATAGTGGTTGAAGATCCCCATCGTGTCGTAAAGGAGAAATCCCTTGAGTGGCTGCTCATAAAGTAAAGCTGGCCCTTTAAGTATTATGGGGGGGAAATCGTCGGTTTCATGGGACATGCATATGGGCCAATAGATCAACGTGTTTACTTAGCTGACCTTGGAGCTTAACCTCCCCAAAAATTCTTCGAGGGAAATTTCTGAACTTATAAAAGTGAAAGAGATACCGTGTAAATTCAACGGTGTCTGAGTTGAATTACACTTATCTTCAGTGTTTGGATATATAGTCAGATCCCCCAGGAGAATTTTATATGTATTGCAAGCACTTAACAAAGTTATTTCAAAATTTCAATAAAGCTGTACTGAATTCGTAGACACGGTTTGTAACATCGGTTTTATATTTTTGTAATAATTGCTACAAATACAACCCTGCAAAAGGTCGGGTTGCGAATATCGCGCGTGAAGATATGATTGATGTTGATATGCCGTTTGTGAAGAGAAAAAAAGAACGAGCGCAAAGAAGACAAAAAGGCAAAGAGGAATTATTCATGAGGAAGAGATAAAGGGAAAAAATGGAAGAAAAACGTATTGAGAATTTAAATACAATTGTGGCAGATGTCAATATTTTCTAAGAGTTTATAAATTATTGGTATCTGTGTTTAATTCTATTGCGTGCTTGTATCCAGAAAAGTTTTCATGGACTTGTCATTCATTTCAGTGGATTATGTAGCAGTAAATAAAAAAAGAGCGGGAAATCTATTGTACAACGGCAAGCTATTTAACTATTTTTTTTTATTGAAATTTATAACGTGGAACAATTAAAATCCTAGATGAAAGATGTATAAAAAGTGTGATGAATACTTATGTAAAAAGAGGATGAAGGAGTTCTTTTTTTTGGATATTTTCATGCAGAAAAGCAAAGTCGGCTAAATATTAAGAAAATTCTTAATGTTATATAGAGTTAACAATAACGAGCTTTTCTAAATGAAATAATTTTTATCAAATTCGCCGATTACATATATTCGTATAGGTATGGTAATGCCAATTGATCATGACACTAATAAGATTTATTTTGCTTTCCATAAATTTGTCAAGTGCTAAGAGTTTACGTCATGAACTTTGTTAAATGCTGAGAATTTACGTCATCGTATTTATTTTATGTACATAACATAATTTATATAATCATACACATATACATACAAATTATTTATTCTGTTCCCTTTTTAGTAATGTAGATATGAACGAAATTGATTAGTGATATGAACTAAAAAAAAAAATAATATTTTTAAATGCACTAAAGTTTTTCTATTGATGTAGTGTGACAGGAAAGCAGGCTAGATGATCATCTGATCCAACTTCATTGGACTCCCATTGCAAATCATTGGCCGAAGGAGACAATAGGTAAGTTATGGTACAGAATGGCCCAGGGCACATGATCTGCCCGTTCGGTAAGTAGGTTTCGTCTGTCCGTTTATTCCTGTAAGGGTAAAGCACGTGTATTTTTTTTAGATATAAGCGTCTGTGGAGTGTCCGCGGGATAAAGATTTACAACCTTCGTTAGGTCAGCAATCACACGCGAGTCGGTCTCTACAACCTCCGATCCTCTTCAAGTGGCTTTTAAGACTAGCACTAAACTTGATAATTAGAGAGACAGAGAGGATCTTTACAGACATCGTAGCTGCTACAGGTCTAATTGTTTTTGCTTTGTTAGAAGCGATCATTCAGAGAAGCGATTAAAGAGCGTTCTTCATTGATTCTCTTTAGTTTTGCACATAAGAGCAAAAAAGTATAGGAAATATGGAGATGAAGAAAAAAACATAAACGTAAATGTTTTGAGCGGGAGACTGAAAAGACTTTAAATAGCCGTTTGCTTACAGTTAAATGGACAGTTGAAACCAAAACTCAAACTCATATACAATAGGACGGAGAATTTAGGTATCAAAATTTAGTGTACGTAGAGTTTTCGCTACGTGTTTTTGAATTTTTTTTTTTTTTTTAAATAAAAGTAAATAATGTAAGAACATACAAGACTTAAACAATTGTGTTCAAAAAATATTATTTAATAAAAGATTTCATGAAAAATAAAAAGTGTTGTTCAGATATTGGAAGCGTTTCTTTGACAATTCTATTAATTTCTACAAGTGATTGTGAAAAACTTAAGGGAAATTGTATTTAAATTAAACACTATTTTTATTAACAAAAAAAAAAAGAAAAAATCTTTTATTGCCAAACAATGACAACAAATAAAAGGTAAATTATATGTAAATGTTTATTAATATCTTAAAAATTAATTCAATCAATGATTTGTCGATGACACGGGGGGGAACGGTAACCGCTGCACATACTTTAACTTTAAACACCAGTCAACCGGTCGTTAACTGGTTTATAATAAAATTAAAACACCACTTACAAAAAATTGATAACAAATTATTATTGATCTGTTATTACTTTCTGTAAAAAAAAAAAAAAAAAAAAAACAGAAAAATATTTTTATTCTTCTTTTCAAGAACTTGAGCTTTAGCAATTGCTGTTGCGTCGCGTATATATTTATAATAACCGACAAAAGATTTTTATATTCCAAGTACAAGTGGAAACATAAATATCAGAAAAACAGAATGGGATGAGGCGACGTTACCCTTGAAACGCTCACGGTCTAAAGTAAATAGAGCGAAACCGGCAACTAATGATACGAATCGAGAACATTTAATTAGTCCGCCAAATAACATTTCACACTTGATAATAAACAAGAGCAGAGATAGCTGGATAATTAGCAATTCTAATACAGTCAAAAAATAAACGGGAATTATCGAAAATCAAGATGAATCTTTCTTAATAGACGCCATTTGAAACTTGTAAACTTATCTTTGATACATGTATTCGTACATATTCGTGCTCTTAGTGAAATAACTCTGCGAGTGTGCTCTTAGGACTTTCTTGTAAGCCATTGTTGACTGAAAGATGCAAGTAAACGTATCGCGATATGAGAGAGAGTTAAGCATTCACATTGAATATCAAAGACAAACCCCACCGTAGTTGGGCTTTAATGTCACTCATAGTATGAAAAACACGTTAACAATAGCTACAAGTTTGAAAAGGATAGCTTAGTATTAGTGGCAACATAAAGAGTGTGTACCAAGCCACTAAGTTTAAGGCAATGCAGGCCTTCACGTTATATTATAACTTTCATTATCCAAGCGTTCCGAATATAGGTTTCAGACACTCTTGTAAATTAAAAAAGTAAATCAAGTCATAAAATCTATTTCCGAACTAAGTGGGCCCTGCGGTTGGAGAATTGCCTAAGGTAGACTAACGCCCAAGAATTTGCTCTTGGGCAAGAACGCCCAAGAACTAAGGTCTAATGTAGTCACCGAACACTATGTGCTCTATACACACAGGCCCCAGGAATGACATTAGCAGAAGAAAAAATGCGGATAAAAAGGGCTTGGATAGCTGGGTTCACCATGCATGTGAATGGCTGGAAATGGAGCTTATTCCGACAAAGATCATGTCAATCAAGGCTAAACGCCTTGGTAAAAAGGCAGAATATCCGTTTGAGTACCAAGCAGCACGATCGCGATGTTTAGATTTTATTTCAAAACTGTCTGGGTTTTCTCGACATTCTTCGACAGGGTTTTTTCAAAACCGTCTAGGGCTCAAACGGATATATCCAAATATAACAACGAAAAATCAAAAGCGAGTTTTTGTTTTGGAATACGGCACGCAAGGGCCGATTCCTTAGTAGCAAATAGTACTTCTTTTTCTTTAATTCTATTTTTCTATATAGTATAAGCGCCCTGCTATTAGTTTGGACTTTATTTTTTTTTTTTTTTTTATTTCACTTATTTAACAAGTAAAACCTCTACTACGCCTTGAATTTCATTAGCACTAATTGCGGTTAAAATAATAAAACGCTTACAAAATAATATTTAAATAGTTAACGCTCCTTTAACAACAAAGCGTATGAGCGAAACACAAATTTTTGAAAAGCTATAGATGCCAAATAACTGGCTTAGACTACGCATTAGTCAATCAAATTTAATTGTCTGAAGAGTTTTTCGAGATTTTTGAGGTTTCAACGAAGTTAACTGGCAGCGACCCTTCTACATACTCTAACGTGTCGGACAGTTGATGTGAGGGAAAAATTCAATTCCCTTCAGTTTTTCAGAAAATCAATGATTCGTAAACGGCGGGGGGAAAAATCAGTGTTCGCTGTAATGACTTTGTATATAAACATAGGTGAGATCGGAAGAAATCAAAGATTAAAAGTACGCTTTTGACTGACAGTAAAGCAAACCAGTTTTAATGCTTTACGTTGCTTGAAAACATGTGCAGTCTAAGTTACGAGCGGAACGATAAGCGTAGGTTATCTTCATCAATGATCGACGAGATGTTTTATCTTTTTTTTCCCCCCTCTTTTTTTCGGAGTGTGTATCTCCCAAGTGTGTTTGTTTAATTCGTGCCGGTTATTGATTCCTTCACACTCGTTCTTTAAAATTTAAGTTCAAGCATTTTTAAGTAAATAATAAAAAAATAAATGAAATTAATTGATTGCTCGATTTCAATGCAATGAAGATGTGACAAGGCTGACAATCATCAAATATGCGTATGTGAAAGTATTACTTAAGGGCAAAACCCATATAGTAAGTGCTATTATAAAATGTCAATGAAAATGTTCCCGTTAGTTGAGAATATTTATTACGTTATCGGATCAGAATAAAATTTAAGATAAGATGTATTTAATGCCCGTCCACTCAGTCTTTATTGTAATAAATTGTGGAAACTCTCGCTTTTCAATTAACCAGCTTACGATCTACACGATTAGTCATTCAGCTGATATTAAAATGTAAATAAAATACATTTTAGTGAAAAAAAAGAAAAAAAAAAAGTTGAATTCAATGCCAACAAAAACAAAATGTAAAAAGGCATACAATTTTTTTTTTATTCATATATAATTAAATAAATTTTTTTACTTGCATATTTTACTCAAATTTGAACTTTATTTTACAATTATTTTAAATATTTTCTTTATAGGGATGAAGTAAATAAGTCTATACCTAAGTCTTCCCGAAGAAATGCAATAAAGTAAACGTTTTCGTATATTTAGCGTCTTGGCGAACTTGGTTTTTAAAAACTTAGTTGCTTTGTCGCATTAGTCGGCAGCGATTAATATCTAATGTTGAGAAAACTCTACAAAGCGCAAAAGAGTAGAGAGTCTAACTATAATCATATAACAAATTTTCTAACTTAAGACTTAAGACTATAACGTTTAAGTGAAACTCTTTTGAAACGTCCATAAATGAAATGAATAAACGAAGTGAGTCGAAGAAGATAGAAGACTGACCACGCCTCGCCATGAAAACTTTTATAATAAATTTTATATCAAATACGTAGTTGAGACTATGCCTAGCTTTCTTTTTCTTTCTTAAGACTTAAGACTATAACGTTTAAGTGAAACTCTTTTGAAACGTCCATAAATGAAATGAACAAGCGACGTGAGTCGAAGAAGATAGAAGACTGACCACGCCCCGCCATTATAATAAATTTTATATCAAATACGTAGTTGAGGCGATGCCTAGCTCTTGCAGAGGTGCTAAGTTTCACTTATCAACAGCAAGTTTGGTCATTCACTTGTCTTGTCTTCGTACCTAAAGCTTATGAAAGAAACAAATACGAAAGTTATATTTGACTAGGGCCGAATCTCGCATACCCACGACCCCATACATTTATTTATTGTCATAAAAAAGTGAAAGAGGTAAAATATTAATCTTTCCTTTTTTAGTTCACTGCAAGCAGAATTAACACACTTACCTTCTCGCCTTCTACTCACCAAGTCCTTTTATTTGATACGCATATCGCTTGTATTATTACGAGCAAATCGAACGAATTCAACAGGTCTTGGTGTCCACCATATTTATTTTAGAGTTAACGCATGTCTAGACAGATAATATATTCGCATTTGAGGAGGGTACAAAATAGTTGTAAACATTCTGCCTTGTTCGCCTTATGAGTAACAAGCATAAAACCTCAAAAGAGGCAAAGAGGAAAAATTAATAATTTGTAATGTTGTGTGCGCATGGCCGATATCTTCCCATTTTTGCATATAAATAATAGAGTTTTTCGTAAAGTTAATATGGAAATTTTCGAACTTCTAATGAGTGAGCAAAGAACATAAACCCACCAATTTTGGTTTAGAAAAACGAAATTCCACTCGGTTTACGTTACACCGCGAACTCGCGCTTTGAGCAATTTGATCTATTTCCAATAGCAATCTGCATGCGGAAACTTCCAATGCTTATCCAAGAGTCAACAAGACGCACCGCATAGACACACAAACATATCGACGGACAGACATGGCTTAATCAATTCAAAATTTCGTGCTAATCAAAAATTTATATACTTTAGAGGGTGTCCGAAGCTTCGTTTGGATTGTTGCAAACATTATGACTAAATGAATATACCCCCATCCTTAAGTATTGGGTATAAAAAAGAAAAAACAAAACAACAATTAAGAAATAAAGACATAAATAAGCATATGCTTATATATTATCTATATATATTTTATATATATATAAATATATATAAGACATAACATAGTAATAAATTAATATATAATATTATAATTATCTATATAAGACTATAAACAAAAAATTTAGGAAACGAGGAATTAATTTTTATAATAATTGCCGTAAAAACTTATTTTAATTAATTTTATGCAATTCAATAAACATAACCTTCGAAAAATTGTCGCTAAAATAAGGCTTAAAATGAATACTGAAATCAAAAGTTCAATGTTGTTTGACAGTTTTGTTTTTATTAAAAAGAAACCCAAATAACACAAGCAAAAGCACTATAGTGGGATGCGGCACACCATTAAACACCGTACCACACTACGCTTAATAATGTAACGTAAACCTGTTTACGTTTAGTACAGTGTAGGTTTTTTTTTTTACAATTCTTACGAGATGTATTTGCAAATTATTTACAAGAACTTATATATATGTAACCCTTTAATTCTCGTTCTCGAATATTGCAATTCAACTCTGTTGACTCAACTCCTCTTGTCATTCGCAAATATTCTGGTTATATACCCTTCTGCAAACAAGTTACTATTACCCAAATTCATCGTCACCTTTTTTTTGTTAATCCTTTTTCTGCTATATTTTGACCATTGTTGCATGAGGCAGGTAAACCGTCATGATTGTGTCTTTGATTATTCCTTTCTTCGAAATTTCGCTTCTTCGAAAATCGATTCATTTTCATCAAAACTCAAATTATCAAATTTGTCGTAGCAATATAATTATTCATGAATATATGGGAAGTGGTCGAAAGTAGTCCGTCCGCGGGGCTACACATGTCGTTGTACGAAATTTCATCAAAATATTTCAAAGATTGCAAATAAACACAAGAAAACAACGCAGACAGATGGACAAACAAGCTTAGATCGATTCAAAAACTGATTTTGAATAACATAAACACTTTATAAGCGAGCGTCTAGCAACATAGCAACATGTTATGTGAACGCAATCTCTTTATGGCGCAAAGCCAACTTTTTACATATAAAAGCAGAGCTTGCAGTCACACATACATTGCTACTAGCAGGCTATATTTATCGTAAGGCATCTACTGAGAAACCTTCAATGGTGAAATACTCATGTATAACATGTAAAGATATTCAAAAAAAGCATAACAAAAAGCAGCGGCGCTATGTCGTTATGCGGTTACCGAACATAGAAAACTTTTGATGATTCTAACAAACCAAGCGAAACCAAACATGTAAACCTGTTTGGCTGATTTTAGCTTAAAGTTACATTCGTTAAATGTGGTCGTACGATTTGGCCGATCAAAATTTCTTACGCAACATTTGATCAATATCGGCCATAAATTGTAACTTGCACTTTTTTATGTAACATGTGTGCTTTTGTAGAGGGAGCACATGGCCTGCGATGGCTAACTAAGAACAAAAATGTCAACTGTTGGCTTAGTTTTTATTAACATTTGGTGAGCAAAAGGACGAAACTTAACTCCAAATTTTAGACTAATTAAAATAAAAGTCCATTTCCTTTTGCGGTCCCCATGCGTACTGCTTGGGATTACAATTGGCAGGACGAATTTTGTATGTCCCTGATATTGCTGTTCGAACAAAGATACATTGTCTTAGTTTATAGATGAGCAGAACGAAGTCGATATCAGCATTAGGACAGGATCACAATTTAACCAGTTCTTCGTATACTTCGTCGTTCTTGTTAATACCCTTGGCTTTGATATTTTATTTACAAATTTGCCTTTGATTCGAGCATTCGTATAGATAGCCAAACATTCAAAAGCCAAGCCAATCTCTTCGCCTATATAATCTATACTGATGTGCTGCTGCATAACTAACAGTACCTAACAGTACCTGAGGAATATAACAGTGAAAACAGTTCAATATACCAATGAATGTCATTCTTTTGGACTTGGAAAAATTTGATTCCAATTTTAAAGAAAGCTTACTGTTTGCATTTGCGATCACAACAAAAATATAGAAAGGATCCAGATGATTATTTATCTTAATCAATCTTCTTATCTTATCTTCTTTACTACACTTTATGTGAAAGGCATCTCTATCTACATTTATATATTCTTAACACAGGTCAGAAAATTATATTCAGCTATGGCCGAATTTTTTATGTCCACCTTCTTTTAACTTAAAAAAAAAAAAAAAAAAAAAAAAAAAAAAAAAATGAAAGCTTGACAATATTGGTTGGGCGCTCCCGGTTTCTCTTTCACTTTTTATACAGATGTTGTAGGATCATCCATTGCATATGTGTAAATGTTTATCGCCATATCTGTCGTAGAATGTGTATTTGCTTTTGAAAACATAGATGTGCTCAGCTTACGTTCGCCCATGAGCCTGTTCTTTTTCAATACCAACCTGCCTTCAATAGCTCTCAACGCTTTTGTCAAATTTGAAGTCGATGTTATAACATTTGCAACCGGGAGCATGTTTGCCACAGAAGCCCGTAGAGACTGACAGAGGGAAACACAGACACGCATAAGCGAATCCAATATTTTATAATGGTCAAGAATCTTTGCAGCTTAAGGCTGCATGTTGCACTCGTTTTAACAAAAGATTTAAATTCCAAGATTCTATTATGCTAGGTGGGTGTGGCCGATATTTTCGATTTTGCTACAGATATTAACAGATCATTCGTGCAATACACGTGCAAATTTTTATCGTCGTGTATAAGTAATGAGTGGAAATTCCGATTTTTTATTGCTTCGTTTCAGGATACGCTGCATTATGGGCGTGTGTTTCGACCGATCTTGTCTCATTTCAATATGAAACTAGCTGCAAGAACTTCCTAAGTTTGAAGGGTCAAGCTTTACTCCTTTTAAAACAAGAAGAGTATAGAATGCGGGTCGACAAAGTGACGGACCGACAGATGGACATGCTTAAATCGATTCAGAATGTGATGCTGATCAAGAATATATATGTTTTATAAGGGATATGCAGTTTCCTTTCTGATCGTTGCAAACGTCTTGATAAACTAAATATACACTCCCATACCGATGGGTATTAAAAGTGAACGTTTCCTTCATTAGTATAATAACGAGTTTGTTGTTGTGACTTTCGTTTATGTTTATTTTTCCTATTATTGCAAAATAATAATAGTTTGTGCTGAAATGCGATCTGCGATGGGTGGAGAGGCAGGGATGAAATTAAATAAATAATTTTAAAATTCTAATCTGTTCGCATTACAACTCAGCACTTTTATTCGTTGCTGACTCGAAATTGACCGTGAATAATATTATCTCCAAAAATTTCAATACGCTTACGAGTACACGTAGGCAACAAATTTTGAAAATGTTTAACTTCCGGTAGTAATGTTTGAACAAAATCTTTTAAAACTAGTAAAATAAATCATGAACTGGGGATGGAGGACTTTTATACCTTTTCTTACCAGAATTATTATTAAATTAGCTAAAGTTGAATTTTCGCAAATTTTCTCAAAGCAGAAGTTACTAAGTGGACTTAAAAAATATTAATCTGTTCGTAAAACAAGGAAGGGTTAAAATTCTCCACCTTGCCTAATACATCTTTTATATGACGTCCTTTACACGCCACTCGTTGTGCACGGATAGATCTTTTTAAAAGATCAATTCTAATTTGACGCCCACTTATATTGATCTAATTTCAGTTTAATAGTGTCGTAGCACTCATTAAGTTGCGCAGAATTACTTTGATTACATTTTTAATTTTACAATTTTATTGAATGCTTATTTTTATGTTTTCCACAATTAATCTGTTGTCTTCAGGTTTTATCAAATATTTTATTTTTATACTCATCACTGTGGGAAGAGAACGGTATATTTATTTTGTCAAGACGTTTGCAACGCCAAGAAGAGAACTTCAGAGACCTCAAACACTATATATATTCTTGATCAGCATCAAATTCTGGGTCGATTTAAGCATGTCCGTCTGTCCGTCGGTGTAATGTCTCTTTTAAACTGGTGGCACAAATAAAGCTATCGACTTCAAATTTAGCAGAAGCAAAGGAAGTTCTTGCACGCAGATTGTTATTGAAAATGGGCCAAACCGGCCAAAAGACCCGCCTGCAGAACGACGTGAACTGAGAACACCCTTGTTTTTTAGAAGAAACAAAACATTGGTTTTTTGCCCCAAACATTTGAATATGTTTATATGGGCGATGCTGTAGTACCTGGACGAATACGGAAAGAATTGACCACGCCTACTCAATATAGCAGTGTATCAAAAGTTTAATTTTTTTCTTCAATACTCGCAGAACCAAGATTCAGGAAATCCATAAAGTATGTAAAGTGAAGGCCAGTTTAAAATTCGGTACCGTCACGATCGAATATAATTTTCTTACTTGTTATCTCGTTTATGACTATAAGATTGACTTTATGGTTTGCGGTTGTTTGTGATTTACATGAATTTCTACATAAATTTATTTATTTCGACGTATAAGGTCTTATAAATGTAAGGGAAGGAGGGGATGCATTTATACGCATTTTTTTAAGGGGAGTGGTACTCTAGGGCGTTGTCACTTCGTCGTACGAGAGCGCTATCTTTAAATTATAGGCAACCGTATGAGTTACGACACTAAGGAGTAAACATCTTAATAAAAAACAATAATAAATAATAGAAGCTTTAGTTTTCCTGCTTAATTCGAAGTGCACTGCTGCTATATTCTTACGAGCGGTGAACAGTGGACGCGTTACAATAGCGCGGTTAAAAACGACGGCAATACGGAATATCCAGTAGTCCTATTTGGAAGAGTCAGTTTGGCGTAATATGTTATGATTTGTCCTAAACAAGCCAAGGGTTTGCTACCAACGATATCTGATGAAATTGGAACGTATATGCAATACGCTACAAATCATGATATTGTGAGTTCCCAGCATGAAGAAATTCGTCGTCATGTAGCAAAACTCGTCCAAGAAATGTGTGCAATTTCAAGCTGAAATGTTCTACTCTCCCCGCTGTTATCACTACACGTTACTCCTTCCTATCAACGCAATGACTCACTACTTGTTCGAATTCTTCTACTTGCTTCTATTCTTACAAAGATATCCAAACACGTCCTTTCGTGGATAGCCCCAAAAAAACTGTCGTCCCTTTGGCATCTAATTCACATTCTGTATAAAAGACGATAGGAGCAATGGTCACTACTGGACAATATATTGAACAAACTAACTCCTGACAGCTTTTCATAATACCTTTTCAACTTCCCTGTAGAATTGGCGAATACTTATTTGATGATGGAAGCCATTTATAAATGTGACAAGGGGGCTTTCAAAACTTGTTTTTTCATACCAGCTCCACTACTACGTTAGGAAAATTGATTCTTTGGCTCATTTAAAATTTCATACTTATAATAAATAAACTTTTTTTCTTTAAATTTCTGGAAAAAACGTCTCAACTTGTTCATGCGTGAAACTTTTCATTAGCCTAGCCTTTGACCAATGTCAATGGAGGCTATTTGACATTGGAGTTCTTGCAAGCGATATCTCCCAACAAATTGGTTAGTCCGTAATAAACTTGCATTCTTCCCTAGAAAGGTTTTACAAAATCATATTATTTTTGAATTATTGTACATTTTATGTGGTTGTTGGGAGAAATATGGTCGTTATTGATTAAGCCCCTCGGCTACTTCGCATAACCATAAATTATTAACTGTTCAATGTAAAAGCCTTGAATAACTAAATGCTTTGATGCTAACTCAATTGATATTCCTGACGACCCGACGTACATGTACAGTACGACCGTATATTGGCTGACCTATTTAGATAATCCACTTAGCGACTCGTTTGTTTGTTTCTTGAAACATTATCTTTCAGCTTTCTTTTTCCTGCTTGGCTATTTAAGCGTGAATTTTTTTTTTTTTATAACTGTACCACGAAAACGTATAGGAATAGCAAAAACAGAAACACTTTATGAATACAAACGAAAATTTAATTTCAGCGAATATACTGATAATATGCACACTACACTATACTAACTTTTAAGATCTTTTGTAGGAAGTTAATACAGTCTCCAAACAAATAATTTCAATTTGAAAAATTTCTTTATCAATGTATGGCTATCGATGAACTTACAGACATTTCAAGACCTTGCAAAACTTCATCACGATTGTTTTGTGCGACAAGTAACGTGTAGACAATACGCAAATATATGGAAATCAATAGAACAAACAAACAAAAAGACAAATAAAAACACTACACTGGGCTATGAGCCACCATTAAATAACCTACATCATCTTAGAAGTGATTAGATAATGATTTTTCAACATAAGGCATTATATGGGAAGCGGTCGAAATGTGATCCAATCGGTGAACCATATTCAATAGCAATCTCACTTGAGCCAAAATACGTCAAAATAGCTCAATAGGTTGAACACATGAAAACAAGATGGAAGGACAGACAGAAAAGAAAGAAAGAATCATTTTCTGAATCGATAGGTATAACAGAATACGGAACTATCGCAAGTCCTTCCGTGTGTTGTATACGTCCACACAAACTTAATATACTCTTGTATCGTAAGTGATGTATGGTATAAAAATTAAGAATTATTTACCTAAGTTCAAGTTTTATTATATTGCGTTTTAAATTCATGACGATAACAATTAAAAATCATCAACCTCCAGCCTTCGCTATAGCATCATCGTGTTTAAGCGTGTTCGCAAAATTCTTCAAAATGTATTTCTAATTTGTGCATATGGAACTATTAACCTACTTTCATGCTTTTGTGCTGAAGTACAAAAGCACTCTATATTTAGGTTCTTATATACTTTTTGACTAAAATACATGCAAATTATCATTTTGCAAGTATATATGGCAAGTGATGGTAGGTGGTATCACAACTATGCTGCTTCACCCAGCTTTTGTGATATTTCTGGATCAAAGAAAATTTAGTGATATCCGTCATAGAAATTGCGAAACTATTATATAGATTTAAGTTGTTAATTGAAAACAGTGTAGAGTGGAAAGCGTATCGAGTCATTTTACAATCTGAAGCAAATAATTAATGCGTATCGTTTCCTTTTTTTATTTACTTCCAAACAGAGAGGATGATGAACAAGATAAATTTATACAGCACCCGCTTAATTATCAAATCGTTTCGAACACTTTAGTTAAGGAGAAATTGTATCAATCGCAAGCAGACGAACAACAGAAATACAATAATGGTTTGGATCATCGTACAAAAATACGTGGAATTTATCATCAGGTACGAAATAATCACGAAATTCAAATAAATAAATTTGTAATTTTTAAGGAAGAAAAAATTTCTTACCATACCGAAAATGGAAGCTGGGCCATCCGAGTAAGAGTCGGATACCTTAGCCGCTAGATTATATGGGATACATGTTAACGCTCTCGTATAAATGTTAAGAAAATACAGTTTTTTTTTTTTAATTAACACAATTATGCTTCAGTTGTCTTGAATTTCTTTTGAAAATTTTCCTATCGGCAAATTATTATTTTATATAAACAACTGAAAACACCACATTAACTCAAGGATCGCCCTTAAATACCCTACAACAATATGCTTAATACAGTTGCTCATGTAATGATTTTCCCAAATATCTTCATTAGCGTTCGTCCGCTACCTGCTAGTTGAATATAAGGAAACAAGACGGACAGACAAGCTTAGATCAATTCAGAATCGCTGCTTGATCATCGGTACAATGAAAGGTGTGTTTATCTCAAATCCTTCTGTGTGTTTGTTCGCGCAAACTTAATATATGCTTGCATCACAAATACTGTAGAGTCCAACAGACTAATAAATATTTGATTGAAACATCTTTCAGACCTTATTGTGCCACCTTGTGGTATGAAAACCCTATATAACTTCCGAAAGTACAACTCACCCTTTTTGACACGTCTTTCTTATGGGTTTTGTTGTGACTTTATTTGAAGTCTGAAGCCAAACTATTGAAGACATCGAAAAGTTGAAAATCATGCTAAACTAATAGTAAAAAGTGCACATTTCTCGTTGCACTTCTGATTTCTTCGATTCCTCTCGAAATCAATTTTCTACAAGTAAACAGCTTCGCTTTCATGCGTTTTCGAACGGCCTTCGTCAATGTTATTAGAATAGAATACAACAATAACAATAAAATAATAAATTTCTTCCTAATGACGTAAGACCCAGGACAACTTTCGTCAATGTTTTAAAATCGTTTATGCCCTCTCATATATCAAAAAGAATGATGCACCTAAATTCCCGACTTTGAATTTATCAAAAAAGTTCGATTTTGCTAAAAAGATTAACTCCACATAGAGAATCTTCTTCTGAGAATCTTCATGATACACGTCAAGTATAGGGACGGGATGAAAAATAAACATGCAATTAATAATCAAATAAATGGATTTTTTTCCTTTTTTTAGATAATCTCCACATGCGCGGTTTTGCTATTATCGGCTGCCTGTGGTATGCCCATCGGTTACTCAGCGATTTTATTGCCGCAATTATCTGCCAACAATACTTTTGCCGAAAACCATGGTACCCCTGAAATCGTTATAGATATTGAGATGGGCTCGTGGATAGGTGAGAGAAGAGACAGAATCGTTAAAAATGTTGATAACATTTTTCATTTTCATTTGATATTTACTTCTAGCCAGCGTTCATAGCTTAGCTACACCCATTGGTTCATTTATATCCGGTCCTTTAGCCGATTACTTAGGACGTCGTTCAACTTTACTTGTTTCAGTTATACCCGTATTTCTCGGATGGATTACTTTAGCTTTGGCCCAATCGTATCCTGTGCTACTTGTGGGCCGTATATTATGCGGTTTCGCTACCGGCATATTGGGTGGCCCAGCTCAGGTTAGTTATTACCAAATATTGTATAGCGATCATGAAGATAAGAGTTATACCTAATTGCTAGCCAGAATCTGCTACAAATTGTCCGTTTGTCATGCCTGCTTAACAATTGAAACAGAAATTTGAAATTCGAAGGAAATGTTATGGCTTGTCGTTGCTTTGTAACGAATGATAAATCGGGCTGCAAGAGTTGAATGCAAAAATGTAGACAGATTATCTAATAGTTCCTAAATATTGCTTACTATTTTACGCAGCACTTCTGACCCACAATTCGCACAATCTCGTTAACCTTGAACTTTTAATGAAAAGTTCAAACTGTTTTTTGTTTCTTTCAATTGTTTCAGAAATACTTAGAAAGATATTAAATCTATTTAGCCTGATTGAATGCAATCGCTTTCAGAAAAACGACATCCAACGCTTATCTTCCGTGAGTGGAAACATAACTAGATTAGTAAAGAATGCAAACGCCACTATGCACACATATACTGAGCTAAACAATTGCCTTTTCGCTACGCATTGTTCGGTGATGCTGAAAATGACGTTGACGAGTATCGTAGACTTGTGAATGTAGCCATGACATATTCTAGATGATTTCTTCCTCTCTTTTCATTACGCTTTAAGAGTGTGTTTTGCGTCATGTTAAGGAACGCTTAGATATGCTAATTTGTGTCTGTATGCAAATAGTTCCGTTTGGATGTTAAATAGTTCCGCATTTTAAAATGACCTTTTTGTCGTGTAAATGCCCGCAAAATGAGCAATAGCTTCAGAAATGTTCTTTTTTTTTCTTTTTTTTTTGATATTTCAAATCATATAAGTAATAAGACCGTGAGGTTAATAGAATTGTTTTTATATTTCCATTTACAGGTCTATATAGCAGAAACGGCCGAGCCCAATTTACGTAGTTTACTTATTGGAGCGCCTTTCGTTTCTTATTCCATAGGCATTTTGATCGTTTACGCCTTAGGTTCTGCTTATCATTGGCGTGCGGTTGCTTGGTATGGAAATGTTTTGCCAGCTTTAGCTTCTTTGGCCATTTTCTTTATACCTGAATCACCGCCTTGGCTTTTAAGGCATGAAAAACTATCTGGAGCTCTTAAGGCTTTAACTTTCCTAAGAGGCAATGAACTCGAGGCGCAAAAAGAACTAAACAATATGTCAGAACGTCTGGAGCGTGAACGAGCCGCCACCACAACCAATGAGAATATATTTCAATTGTGCTGTCAACGTGTGGCTATTAAGCCATTGATAATTGTTATCACATTTGCTGCTCTACAAATACTTTCGGGTACTTTTATTGTCGTCTTTTATGCCGTCGATATTATCGCTGAATTCGGTGCTGAATTTGATACGAGAACTGCTGCAATTTGGACGGCTGTGGTGCGCATGTTATGTACTTTCATATTCTGTGTGGTCTTATTGTTTATAAGAAGACGTCCAATTCTTATACTATCCGGTATTGGTTCCGGCCTTAGCTGTTTAATTTTAAGCTTCTATATGTTCGCCAAAGAAGGGAAAACCAAGACTAACGTGGACATAATAGTGGCCGGTGTTTGCTTACTCACCTATATAGCATTTAACACATCTCTAATGGTTATGCCCGGAATTATGATTGGCGAATTGTTTCCCGCTAAGATTCGCGGCCGTACCGCTGGAGCTGTGTTCGCCGCCATGAATGTAGCCTTGTTTGCTTTAGCCAAGGGATTTCCTTACATTCACCTTAACATTCGGATGAAAGGTGTTTTCCTTATGTTTGCTATTGCAAGTTTTCTTGTATCGATATTCATGTTCATGTTTCAACCCGAGACGAAAGGAAGTTCTCTCGAACAAATTGAAGATTATTTTAGTGAAAGCAATTGGCTGTGGCTGAAAAGGGGAAGAAAGTATAAAACAGTAAACAATAGTAACGAGGACGAAGCATGCATAAATTCATAATTTACATCAAATTGTAAACATATATAGAATAGTTATGCCTATCATCGTGAAATAGTCACATATAATACCATTAAACAGGGAAATTTAAGATTCTTCATAAAATAAGCCAGTACTTTACTACTCTAAGATAGCTTTGAGAGAGTTTGTATTTTATAAAATAATTGTGATGTTTAAAATAATTTAGTTTACAAAGTGTAACTATTATATAAGTAAAATTAAGAGAAATACATAGAAAGACTACATGTTCATATATGAAAATTTATATGCATTTTTTTTTTATTGTTTGTTGTTTTTATTATTGTTTATATTGTTATATTCTTATATTGTTATATACTTCACAGCTTTCAAAAAAAAATTTCTATTCGATTTCTCTTGCATTTTGTTCGAAATTATGATTATTCTACAGCTTCGTTTTACAGAGAAGTGTTGATCAAACAACAACAGGTGCAACTATAAAGGAAGAACGTTTGATTCTAAATGAATAACTCATGAAAAAAAAAATTGTTTTAAATGAAATAACCATTAATCCATAATCAAGTTGCGAGTCAATTAATAACTCGATCTTATTATCTATCTCGTTAACATTTTAAATGTTAAATTTTTCCTAAGCAGCACTTCACTTAATGCACTTATAGTGAAAAGGAAATAATATTACTTTCCCAACCATGAAACTATTTCTTTTATTTCAAGATCACAGAATAATAAATAATCTTTAAAATTTAGATAGGAGAAGTGAAAATATGTCAAAAATAAACGCAAAATATTTTAATTGCTTTACGCGATCGATTCATTCAAAGTTTTCCAATTTTTTCTCTCATGTTATTTTTTTAAGTCATGCAATTTTTATACCCCATCCCACTTGAAGTACTGGTTATATTAAGCGTTTGCGGACATATGTAACACCCAGAAGAGCTTAAGATAGATCCAAAAATCGATCCGGTATCATATTCTGTCCGTCCGACGTCCGTCCATGTGATTGTGTTTGACTTACAGCCGCTATTTTTGAGATATTTTGATGAAATTCGTTAAATTGACGTTCTTCGACTCAAGGACGCATGCTGTAGAAAATGATTCCGATCGTTCCACTTTTCCGATCACTCCCCGTATAACACCTTATTTTCAAAAGTCGTTGTGCCAAAAAAAAATTGCAATTTTCAAAATTTCTCGGTAAATAGTACTTCGACATTGTAAATTGATATGAAAAATTTGGTTCGACCGGTGCAATTTTTCAAATCCCCTCTCAAAAAAGCATCCATATGAAAACTTAATCTTCATATGGTGAAAAATTCCAATTTTCAATATTTCATGGTGAAAATTGATTCGAAATAGTAAATTGACAAGGAAATAAACTTTACCTAATTTAGACTAGGTACGTCTATATTTTTGATACCACCGTATAGAAGGATTCTGAGGAAAAATGCCGAAAATACCTTATTGTTAATGTTTTATGATGGAAATTTGTTCAACATAGTAATTTGACATAAAAATTAAGTGGACTCAATTTGAACCGCATGGCCCTATTGCTTGGATTGGTTAATATAAGATGTCTCACAAAAAAGAGTTTGATTTTTAATATTTTATAGTGGAAATTGGTTCATCGTGGCAATTTAGCAAAAAAATTAACGGCAAGGGATGTGCGTCACATGGATATATTTTTAAGACATAGGTAGGAGTTAAAATGAAAACCAAACCCTCTTATGGAGAGAAAGTCCAACTTCTGGTTTTTTATAACCGAATATGAAAACTAATAATATTTTTTGGAAGTAAATAAAAATTACGAAGTTTGCGTGACGCCATGCGATATTTCGGGTATCTCCTAACATGCGGGCTTTCGTGATACGTATGCCTTCCATGCAGGCATTGAAGAACGGTGATCCAAAGCATTTTTGTCTACATGGGAAAGATTGTTAGAAAGAAAATTAATATTAAAACTTTGGAAAAACGTTTATCAAAGTTCAAAAATCCACATAGAACTTTTCGTAAAAATTCAAGAGAATTTTTTGAAAATTTTACCAAAAATTAATTTTCTTAAAAATTATGTTATTCAATGAAATATATAGAGCTCTAAAAATTCTTCACATATTAAGTTCTACAGTGCGCTTCTTTTCACATAAGTTCTACAGTGTGCTTCTTTTCAACATGCATTTGCACGACTTTAATGTATAATTTTTGGCGTATCATTATATTTGAAGTTTACCGGTAACGAAAATGAAAGAAATAAAAAAAACTTATCTTTATTTCTTATATTTATACTATTGGCTTCAAATGTGGGCGAACCACAAATACATAGTGAACAAAAATTGGTGTGAAAACAGATTGTCCTTTAAACAAATAGAACAAGGGCCATGCGAAGAAGTTGCACTAACAGAAAAAATTCAGAAAGTGGCAAATTTTAGGACAGCAATTGTCGGCGATAAAGCGACAGCTTCAGTTGAGGCCGCCTATTAAAGGTTTTGACGATTCATTGCCACCTGGAAGTACGGCAGATCTAACCGCCACGGACGATATGACGAATAGTGCACGCAAGAAACGTAACATTATTAATTTTTCATTTCATTATTAATAATTATTAATGAAATTTTTTGGTTTGTTTTGTGTTCTGTATATATTTAGAAGTTCTATTGCCATGGACTGCTCGGCCGACAACGACATCCAACATAGTTCTTGTAAAAAACGAAAGTAAGTGGATTTTAATTATAGCATTGATAATTACTCTTGACAGTATCACCAAAGAGAAAGGCGGGCGCTAACGTGGGGGAATTGTGTCAGAAGCAGGTCGAAGGAGAACGAGAAGATCGGAGGTAACAGCTGCACTACCAACAGCAAAAGGTGGAAATAATAAAGAGAATGAAATGAAAACGCGAAATCATTCTACGATAGCATGCTGCAAGTCTTTAGGGAATAATTTATAAGTGAACCGTTCGCTACACACACGACTATCGCCAAAATTCCTTACATAATATAAATTGAAATAAGTGTTATAGCAATTTACGTACGAACGAATGAGCCTTCAGTTAACGATTATTAATAAGAGAGAATGGACAAAAACTGATTGGTGGATTCGAATTGAGTGGAGTCGATTTGACAAGCATGGCGTTCTCGGAGTTCCTCCCTAGGCGTTTGTGGCTTCTTTTAACATTAAAGATATTTTCAAAGTGAAATAATCCAAGTTACTACAAAAATATATCCAAAGTAATAAATCCAAAGAAATAATCGAAGCTGCAACTCCCCCTTGGAAAAATTAGATTGACTATTAATAGTTAATCGGGCCAGGAGAAGAGCTTAAACTTTATTTGAACTTTCAATTTAAATATTTTCATTATTTCACATTCAATTTCCAAAAATTTTTTTTCCAATTTACTTCAATATATATATTGGCTGAAAGCATCTCTGACTTAATTGATTGCAGCAAACAACTCTGGTTTAGTTAAGCAAACATCAGCGATTTTTAATGTTTTGCTCTGCTATTTGCTATTTTGCTTCGAGATATTTTTCCTATGGGAAAAATATATTTCATATATTTCTTTACATTACGAAGAGTTTCTAAATGCAAAGAAAATGCAACGGGGAAAAATAGCTTTCGGCAAAATCAACTTAAGCCTTACGGCAACGGACTCTAAGGCCAGTGGTAATGCAATATCTGGTGCTGGTACTTCAATGGGTTTTAAAAAAATCGACAAAGAGCAAATGCAACGTAAAGTTGAAGAGATCAGCGGGGATTTGGAGAGTCAAAATTTAAAAGAAATTATGGGCATAACTAGTTTTGGGAGAAAAACGGCAAAAATTTTTGACATAAATGTACGTTTAAACAAGCAAGAGATAATTTTGTATTGCTTTTGTAAGGAGTTATTTATTGTTTTACAGGAACAAATTGCCAAAGCCAAAGAAGCTGCTCCTACTCACACCCAAATTACAAACGCAGAGCTTTCAAAAGATAATGCCTTAGAAGTTGAAGAAAATGACGATAATGAAATTATAGGCCCTTTGCCTAGTATTGCTCTTGGTAACTTGCAGCCCACTAAGAACGAAGAACCTGATGAAGGAAGTGGAGACGAAGAGAGTGATGACGACGAAATGGATTTATTTAGAAATATACCTAATACTCACGAAGTCAAGATGCAACATGGAAATAAAGCTATCTTAGCTTTAGCGGGCGATCCGGCTGGAGCGCGCTTGGCTTCAGGTTCCATTGATTATGATATGTGCTTCTGGGATTTTGCAGGCATGGACTCTTCTATGCGCAGTTTCCGTACTTTACAACCCTGCGATAATTATCCTATACGTGGTTTGCAATATTCAATAACAGGTGATGTTATATTAGTTATATCGGGTAATGCTCAAGCCAAAGTATTGGATCGCGACGGCTTTGAAAAAATGGAATGTGTTAAGGGCGATCAATACATTAGTGATATGAGCCAAACAAAAGGTCATACAGCCCAACTGACAGCTGGTTGTTGGCACCCTTTTACTAAAGAAGAGTTTTTAACTGCAGCTTTAGATGGTACCTTACGTATATGGAAAGGCCTTAGAAATAAAGAACAAAATACGGTGATAAAAACGCGTGCCCAGGGCGGGCTCAAAACAAGCGCTTCATCTTGCGGTTATAATCGGGATGCGACGTTAATAGCAGCGGGATGTGTAGATGGCTCTCTGCAAACATGGGATACTCGCAAAATGTTTGTAAATACCACACACTGCGTACGAGGAGCACACCAGAAAAATTGTGAAATTACGTCTGTTGTGTTTTCGTACTTAGGTCACCTCATAGCCACTCGATCAAATGATGAAACTATGAAATTATGGGAGTTACGCAATTTGAAGGAACCATTGCACACTTGGTCAAATCTTTTTTCACGTTATGACACTACAGATTGTTGTTTCAGTCCGGACGACCGTTTGTTGGTAACCGGTGAATCTCTGCAGAAAAGTCAGCAACAAGCCAATATATATTTCTATAATGTGCAAACGTTTGATGAAGTCAAGCGTATACCAGTTACAGATTCACATATTATAAAAACGTTGTGGCATCCAAAATTGAATCAGCTATTCGTAGGTTGCGGTAACGGGGTAATCAAATGCTACTACGATGAAAGGCGTAGTTTTAGAGGAGCAAAATTATGTGTAGTTAAAACTTATCGTAAGAAGAAGCACGCTGAAATTATGGGAGTATCTCAAATTATTACACCTCATGCTTTGCCCATGTTCCGTCAAGAGAAATCGCGTTCTTCACGGAAGAAAGTTGAGAAGGAACGTTTAGATCCTGTCAAATCGCACCGGCCAGATTTGCCAATCACCAGCGGCCAAGGAGGCCGGGTAGCTAGCTCTGGTGGAACTTTATCGTCGTATGTGATACGCAATTTAGGACTCAGTAAACGGGTTGATGATGACCAGGACCCTCGAGAAGCTATTTTAAAGTATGCCAAAGAGGCAGAAGAAAATCCATACTGGATTGCGCCGGCTTACAAGAAAACACAGCCGAAGCCAGTATTTTCGGAACCTGTAGATCCAAACGAAGAACAAAATGAACCTAACTTAAAAAAAGCCAAAAAGGAGTAAAGTTCGATAAAGCAATTATTTAAGGATAGACATTAGGAAAATATAATAAGGCGAAGAAACTTCCTTGGAAAGTTAAAATAGAATAGGAGTATGAAAGACTTTGATAGTATAATAATAAAATATTGCGTATGAACGGAGGAAAGCAAATCCCCAAGGTGTGACCTTTCTCTTAGGTACCTAATTAATTAGTTATAAAAAGTGAAATATTTGTTGACATTCACAAAATTTAAAAATATTTTTATTTACTATCTTGTTTCACTAAAGCATCTTGCAAGCGATAACAGTCGCTAGCTATTTTCCATTTATCATCTTGTGCGGTTATTATAAATGTTTGCTGAAATGGTTTCGTAGGCTGATCCGTGTACTTGACAGTACCGCCTGTCTGTATTAAATATGTTATCTGACCAGATACCGCCTCGTCTATAAGGGGTTGCGCATCCACTGTAGAGATAATGTGCTCTGATGTAGGAAGTTCTATGAAATATTTTTGTATATTGTCCTTTCCATGCGCACCATTGCCATTCCATACGAATAATCCGTTGTCCAAATATAGACGGTTCATTTGCTAGCGAGAAGAGCGCTTTTTATATTTTACAATGAGATTACCTTACTGACTTACATGTCTTCGTTTATCAAAAGTTTGGTAATATAACTTAGTAAAATCTTCTGCAGTGCGGCAACATGCCTCCACTTTGGCTCTTAAAACCTGTAGACGTCACACACTTCCAAGGTTAAAGATTTATTAAGCTGAATAAAGGCACTCACATTATCCATTTTAGATTCATCTGTTTTTCTTTTTGTTACGTTATAAAGGAAATAATAGTGGCCGTTTTTAATTTTGATGCAATATTTGTTTTTTTTTCAAAGCAATTTAATCTTTAGAAGCATAAAGTGTTGAATTTTGCGATAAATTTCAAATAGGATTGCCAAATGTTCACAGTTTTTCACCGCCTTTGTTGCCGCTAAGTTTGCCAATTTGACAATCTCATGACTTGGCAACTCTCCGACAATCCATTGGCGCTCAATTATTTTGCGAGATATCGACATAAAATGCACCAAATAACTTCATTTTATTGCCCTATATTTTAGTTTCCATACACTTTTTTTGGTTTGTTTATTAGAGTCGGGTTTTGCCTTATTTAATGTATAAATAATTTTCTGTTTATTTATTTCTGTACGATATTGTCGTTGTTTTCGTAACGTTAATTTCTTATAAACAAAGTAATGTTAAGCTCGCCCCCAATTTTCTTCACTTTTTTAAAATAAATACTAAGAAACAGTAGTAATACATAGCTATTTCAAAAAAAGAAAAATACTTTCTTTCGGCATCGAAGCGAACGAGAATTAATAGATGATGCGTAACCAATGCCCAGAATTGTGAGGCAAGAAAACTTTGTTCACAGAAGTATACCAACGTAATTACGTCGAAAGGAGTAAACCGATTTTGTTATCCCACCTAAATTAATTACATTGTTCTATATCGATTACAACATTTTTTTAAGTTTTGTTGAATATCGTATTTTTATCTAACGGTTAAATGTCTAAAAAAGTTTTGTTCTATGTCCTTATTTCGGATGTCAAACGAACGAACACGAATGTTTTTGCGCAGATTTTGATGGAAACGATGAAAGCTTTTTCGAAGTCAGACACCAAATATTACATTTTTAAAACCTTTCCTTCAATTACTTATTTGTATTCGCTTTGCTCACACATTTTCCAGTTAAAAGCAAAAATGCAATGGTACCTTAAAATATTAAGTGTTGATAAGAGTCCTATTCAATGAAATCAACCTCTGCGTCCCAGTCCATCCTTCAATAGGTTTATAGATAATAAAACCAAGTCAAGGAATACTCAATTACGAATTATATATCCTAAAATGGAACAACGATTGAACATTACAACAATTTGAAAATTCAAAAAGGAAAATCCATAGTCTCTATGTTCGTGGACAAAAATACAACCAATAAGATCAAGAAAATAAACAAAAATTTAGATAACAACAACAGTAAATTTTAAGAAAAAATTCTTTTAAAGAAAAATATTATTTTACACACTATTGTAGAAATAAGTATCAAAGGCACAAGGCGCTAATCACTCGAAGCAAAACAAAACCAAAAAAAGTGACAACTCTGAAAAAATATTACCCCAATTTCCAGAAAACGGTTAAGTTTCGAATTTCTGTCAAAATCGTTGAAATCGATAAAAACAAACGATGAAACGAACAATTTTCAAAATTGTAGAAGAATTTTAAAAGTCAGCTTTGTGGGTGATAAATTATATGAAGGAATGTTGGAATTAAGTGTCTTTACAGGAGCGTGGACAAGACAACAAGCACTCGGTGAATTGGGAGATCAAAGAAAGTTTCCTTCCACATAAATCCAAGAAAACAAAGGAGTTGCAGACACTTTCGCTAATGTACACGTCGTAAATTACGCTCTTTACTTTAGACTATTCAGTTTGTGCAGTATCGTAAAGGTAGACAAAATTTAAACGTTGGCTGGACGTTAAAAAAGGCCGTAGGTTGTCTGATACCAATTGCGAATGCAGCTTCGCTTTTTTATTATTTTCATCCAAGCTTCATAAACGCGTTTTCTTAAAATTTACGACACTTTTTGCCACTTTTACACATTTTTCCAATGACAATATCATAACATTAGTGCTCGATTGGCTTAAATCCGCCTAACATGTTGGTGGAATTGGAAAGAATGATTGCCTTAACAATCGCTAGGGGTGGTGATAGTGCATTTATTTGTACAATTCTACGTTGACTGCAAATCTATTTTGTTCGAATTCGTTCAGCTAAAAACGTTTTTGCAAAATTTATCTTGGCGTAAGTATGGTTGATAATGGAAACTATATTTTAATAAATGGCGTTTGACTTTTCAGGTTTCAGTGCCGTACGCATTGACATCGAAAAAAAAATTTCCGCAGTATTGCTATTTAGAAAATATAAACTTAAGGGAAAAAACTTCTATATGCGAACCTGTTTATGCTATGTTAAGGCCGACAGAGATTCTTTGTGTGACTTGGAAAGGGGATTTATTTAATTCTATGCGCTTCCGATGCGTGTATCTGTCGGGGGGATAGCTTCAGGAAACTTTGCCTGTAGTGGCGGTTCTACGCGCAGCTTTCATTTTAAAGTTGATTTGAAGAATGGCATTTAACACACTTTCTGCAAAACTGCTTGATTCTATTACACAAAAAAAATAGCATGTTAGCAAAATGGACAAAAATAAAGGCGGTTACAAGGATGATGATTTTGCCGATTTAGATAATGAAAGTGAAACCGACAGCTATCTGGTCCGTGTTGAGGTCGGAGCTTGTAAAGAACAGTCCGACGAAGGTGATGACGTTTTGAAGAAGAATCTGCCGGCAACGATTGCTAACCTAATGGAAATGAGTATGACGTGGCGCCATAGTAGAGTCAGAGTTAGAAAACTTAAGTCATCGAAATGCTGTTAGAAGCATTGGAAGAAAATAATGAAAAAGCAAAACACAGGTGGCAATTAATATCAGATAATCTACGGCTTTTTATGACGTGCAGCCAATATTTAACCTTTGTTGTCTTGTCTCTGAATATAGTAAAGTAATTTGCAGAGAAAAAAAAACGCAAAGAGGCTTTTTTCATTTTATTTAAAATAAAATGAGACAAAATCTTCGTGCAACTCTTGTTCGTTTTTAATGTGAGGTAAAATGGAAAGCTATTAACGATGGAGATTGGTCCATCCATGGAGATCCAATGGAAAATTGTAAATTTAACGCGATATTCAACCAAGCACATAACAAGCCTCGCTTATGAAGAAGGTAGCCAAAATGTTGGGTTAAATTAAACCACGCACTGTCTAGAAAATTTAGAGCATTTTGCCCTAAGAGCCAAGATTTTGTTGTTTTTATAATAAAAATTAAATTTAAGTTTATATAAATCTTTTACTTACGTTTTCTAATAATTCCTAACACAAGTGTCTAATATTTACAAACTCTGGGATATTTCGTAGAGGGCAATCAAAGGGAGTGAAGGATCCTATCGTATTTGGTACGCGAGTGCATCCGACCTTGAAGAGAGCGAACTATTTTTATAATCCTAACCTTGCTTATTTCCACAAAAAACTTACATGAGCTCGGCCACGTAGCTTTTTTTGGTTTTAAAATATCACTGGATATGGAGTCAGTATCAGCATCATCAGCTTTCTCATTTTAACTACTGAAATTTTTTGAGATCTTAAAACTATGATCGGACGCCGATAACAAACCAGATCTTAGACTAGGTACACTTTCTACTCAACTGCCTCGCGCCAAAGATTATGTTGGCGAGACTGGGGTCCCTATTCGTTTGCCTAGAGGACATCTAGTCTGTCGGCACTTTCTGTATTATCTCCGTTTCGAATGCATACTGCATTGCTGTGGCCTTTAGATAGGACTTTTTGAGGCAGCGCAGTTCCTGGAAGATCAATTGACCACCTCAGCTCAGCATTACATGTGGCGAGGACTTTCTTAAAATTAAGCGAATGTGTGAGGCCTCTGATCACAGCGAGACACGTTCATATTCGACTTTTTGGCCTTTAGAGGACAGTTTTCTTGGTAGACTTCGTGGCGTTGTGTTGCGCTTCAAGCTCAATTGTGTCCGCGCTGTTGGATAGATACTGGGATGTATTCGTGTACGTTGACTGTCTGATGATGGGACCACGCTGAATACGCCACGTGTGGAGAAGCTCCAAAGACATAGGGATTTCATTATTAAGTATCTTTCCATTTTACCTCAATCTAAAAACAAACAAGAGCTTTTTATATAAAAAATATCGAAAAAATGCCTTAAGTTTGTTCAATCAAATTTTTTCTCTACCGTGTATTTGTGTAATTTAGGACAAACCGTTTAGAATGCCATCCTCATTTGAACCCACTTCATTCCGTCTTCAATTCCTCCTATGCCTATTTTAAAATGTTCGTTTAAATTTACTGATGATGTATGTGTTGGAGAATATAGGGGCCGTCTTGATTAGAATATATGTCTAGTGTTGTACTTTTTTTTGTAGCCTTTTCGATATTTCTTCAATTTTCTTCATAATAAATTTATGCTGAAAAAATTTCTCGAAGAGCAGCCACTGGCTTTGCATTTAGCCGGGAGAATATACCGTGAATTAAAGAAGAAAATTATATATACCACTTAATTCTACGAGAATAAAACGCATGCATAAATCTTCGCTGACGTGCACATCGTAAGCTTTGCCGTGTACTTTACGCTGTATTCAGGATGTATACTCTTGCAAAGGCGGATAAAGCTTAAATATGAGCTAGAAAAGATTATGGATTATCCGATCCGCATTGCGAACGGTTCTTCTCCTTCCCTTTATTTTCATCTAATCGCACTGTTTGCATTTCCCTAAGGCGGTCTAACTCTTAATTTCATTTTAAAATTAATATTAATCCTTGTTTCAACGTCGATACTATAACTTTATTGCTCGATTCATCTATATTCTAATGAATGATGGGCTTAACAATCGCAAAGAATAGTACCTTTACATCTATTTATATAATTTTATATTAACTGCACATCGATTTAATTCGACTTTGTTCCGCTGAAACGTTGCAGCGCAGCTTGTTATCTTGGCGAAAGCTAGTTTGACAATGGAAATGACATTTTAACAAATGTTTATATTTCTTACAGGCGGTTGGCGTTGTTTAGCATTTTGTTTGGCAGATGAAAAACGAGGAAACGTGCACTTGCATTTATCCTTGTTGATGTTAGCCGCGTAGAAATATGTCGGAAACTTTGGAATATGACGTCTCAGCTGAAGTGAGAGGAGTTATGGTAAGTAAATGAACAATTCGGAACTTATTTATGCATTTATTTGCAATCTTCCTTTGATAGACTCCAGGCCGTTTAAAACTTTCTGATCAACAAATCGTTTTTAAAAATAGTAAAACTGGAAAAGTTGAACAAATTGCTTCTGAGGAGATTGATTTAATAAATTCCCAGAAATTTGTTGGTTCTTGGGGCTTGCGGATATTTACCAAAAACGGACATTTGCATCGGTTTGTTGGATTCAAGGACGGCGAAAATGAGAAATTGGCAGCTTTCATTAAGAAATCTTACAATCAAGATCTAGTGGAAAAGGAAATGTGTGTGAAAGGCTGGAATTGGGGCACGGCGCGTTTCCTAGGCTCGGTGCTTAGTTTCGACAAAGATAGTAAAACCATATTCGAAGTGCCTCTGCCGCATGTATCCCAATGCATGACTGGAAAAAATGAAGTTACTTTGGAATTCCATCAGAACGATGATGCGCCAGTAGGTCTAATGGAAATGCGTTTCCATATACCATCTGTGGAGTCGGCAGAAGACGATCCAGTAGAGACATTCCAAAGCAATGTAATGAAAAAGGCGTCGGTTATATCGGCATCTGGAGATGCCATTGCTATCTTCCCAGACATCCACTGTCTTACGCCTAGAGGTCATTACGATATAAAAATATTTCCCACTTTTTTTCAATTGCACGGCAAAACATTCGATTATAAAATTCCTATGAATTCGGTTTTGCGCCTCTTCTTATTGCCGCACAAAGATAATCGCCAAATGTTCTTCGTTTTATCTTTGGATCCACCTATAAAGCAGGGCCAAACTCGGTATCATTACTTGGTCTATTTATTTGGGCCCGAAGAAGAAACTTCTATCGAACTTCCATTTAGCGAACAAGAACTTAAAGAGAAATACGATGGGAAAATAGAAAAAGAACTTTCGGGACCCCTATATGAGGTTATGGGTAAAGTCATGAAGGTATTAATAGGTCGCAAAATTACGGGATGTGGAAATTTTGTCGGGTAAGCTGCTGATATACTACATTTGAAGTAGTTCGCGTATTTTATTCTTGATTTCAGTCACTCTGGCACACCTGCGTTAGGTTGTTCTTTTAAAGCTGACAAAGGTTCCTTGTATCCCTTGGAAAGGGGATTTATTTACTTGCATAAGCCACCGATACATATACGTTTCGAGGAGATAGCTTCGGTGAACTTTGCTCGTAGTGGCGGTTCTACGCGCAGTTTTGATTTTGAAATAACTTTGAAAAACGGCACCGTACACACCTTCTGCTCCATTGAGAAGGAGGAATATTCAAAACTGTTTGATTTCATTACACAGAAAAAGTTGCATGTTAGCAACATGGGCAAAGATAAAGGCGGTTATAAGGACGTTGATTTTGGCGATTCAGATAATGAAAATGAACCAGATGCCTATTTAGCCCGTGTGAAGGCCGAAGCTCGTGAAAAAGAGTCCGAGGAAGATGATGAGGGTTCGGAAGAAGAATCTACGGATGAAGATTTCAAACCTAATGAAAATGAGTCTGATGTGGCTGAAGAGTACGATTCAAATGCTCAAAGTGACTCCGATGAGGATTCAGATGCCAGTGGCGCAGGAAGCCCCGATAAGCATAGTGGTGATGAAAAAAACATAAAAAACACAAAAAGGAAAAAAGGAAAAGCGAGAAAATAAAGAGAAAAGCAAAGAAAAAGCGGTAAGATGAAGAAATAACCATTTTTCTCCATTTTAGTCTATCTTAACCCAACATACAAAAAAAATTTTTAATCTATTTGAATTGTTTTTAGAAAAAGTCTGCGAAAAAGAAGGATTCAAACAGACCCAAGCGGCCAACGACTGCTTTCATGTTATGGTTAAGCGACACGCGAGATCAAATTAAACGTGAAAACCCTGGCATCTCAGTGACCGACCTTGCTAAAAAAGCTGGTGAAATGTGGAAGGAATTAAAAGATAAATCTAAATGGGAAGAAAAAGCTGCTAAAGATAAGCAACGTTATTTGGATCAAATGAAAAGCTATAAACCTAGCGCAGATAGCGGCGATGATCAGATGAACGCCAAACCGGCCAAGAAACGCAAAAAGGAATCTCCTACGAAGAAATCGGCTAACACTTCGGGCTCATTTAAGAGTAAAGAATATATTTCAGACGACGATGACAGCTCCTCGGTCGAAGCTGATAATGAAGCGAAAAAAAGTAAGGAAGGCAAAACTGCAGCCGACACCGAGAAAAAGAAAAACAAAACGGTTAGTTTTCGATTTTTTGTATTGTCTAAGAAAATTAAAAATTTTTTTTCTTTATACGCGTTAGAATGGCGACGTGAAGGAGAAAAAGGCAAAGAAGAACTCGGCTAGTAATGAAGGCGAATCTTCGCCCAGCAGCGAAATAGAAGAAAGCGAATAAAAGGCCTATTATATATATTTTTTATAATAACTGAATAAACTACGAAAAGTATGCTTAAATAAGTCATTTTCTTTTTTGAATTGAAGTCATTACTGGCTTTGATATCTCCGTCGATCTGTTTTTCTTTCCCTTCTCCCTTCATTTGCACACACTTGCATTTAACATCCTCCAGTTTTATAACCCTGATTCTGTTCGGATGTACTTCAGATCACAAAAGTGTGGAATCTAGCAAACATGCTCGCTATGCTGAATGAACTTTCGCCTTGTGTTTATTATGAGTCTGCGTGGTTTTACGGTAAAATGTGCCCAAGGCTTATCTAAATGAATATTTAATCTTTAAAGCTTCCTATAATTTGGAAGTTAAACTGAATGTGTTCACTATTACTAGTTGCCAAGTTTTTGCAAGTCTACCTCGGTTTAGATGTTCACTACTAGTTCAGATCTATATCGGCTGCGACTATGGCTCTTTGTTTGGTACGCACATGATTTTTCTTTTTTTCTCTTGTTCATTTATCTACGTATCTTTACGTTTCTTTTCTTCATTTTTACACTCTATGTCACTTACGGTACAGGGTATATTAAGCTAGTGCGGACGTTTGGACTTAAGGTAGACCCACTTTTTATTCTACCGATCGATTCAGAATCATTTTCTAAGCCTGTCTGTCCGTCTAAGTCTGCCCATATATTTTTGTCGCAATTTGTGAGATATTTTGATGAAATTTGGCTCAAGGACGAACGCTATTGAAAATGGTTCGGATTGGTCTACTTTTTTGGCCACGCCCTATTATGAAACGTAGTTGTATTGAAGAAAATTGCAATTTTCATAATTTCTCGGCAAAAGTGACTAAGTAGTAGTAGTAGTAGTAGTAGTAGTAGTAGTAGTAGTATTTTGGCATTCTAAATTAGTATGAAAATTTTAGACGGACTGGTGCAACTTTTTGAAGACCCTCTCATACAACTGCGGAAACTAAAACTTTATATGATAAAAAGGTCAAACTTCCAATATATCATGGTGAAAGTGGGCTCACAATTGTAAATTGATGAAAAAATCGACCTTAGCCTAAAAAAGCCTAATTGTTAAGTTTTTTGCGATGAAAATTTCTTCATGATAGTAATTAAATGAAAAAATGAAGTCGACCTAATTTGAACCACATGGGTTTATTTCTTGCCCCAGTCCATATAAGATATTACCATGATATCTCAATAATTCGTAGGAACGTTTCAGCAAAAAAGCTAACTATAAGGAATTTGGTTTACATAAATCTTGAATCCCGGCTTTTTTAGGCAGTATCACGAAACGTAAACTCCTTTATGGAGGGAATATGCGGGCTTTCATCAAAGTTATGGCTTTGCATGAAAATAATACGTACTTTTTGGTGTATTATTACCAAAAGGAGCGAAGGCGCGCTGGTGTAAGGTATGTAATGGTCGCCGTCGCCCAATTATAATATTCTTGCTTGTTTATACCTTATGTTTAGCTTAAAATTTATTTTTAAGGGCTTAATTTATGCGGCTGTTGTTTCACTGTAGGTGAATTTCATTGGCAATTAAATAAATAAATTCAAGTTTAATTCAAATCCAATTCAAATTCAATTCGAATATATTTTCAATTTAATTCAGACTCAAACTGAACTCGATTCAAATTCAAGTGATATTAAATTCAAGTTTAACCTTGACAATTTATTAGATCTGTTTGGTCTCTAGCCACCGGCTGACAGATGATGAATTGTAGTATCATTATCTCCAAAGCGTAATTGTGCTTTATTGACATATAAAATTTAATGTACAAAAAAAATATCTTTATATTTACGTTTTAGTTTATTTGGGAATTTTATAAAAAAGGGCAAGGACCTTTTCGTAATTTTTGTTTTTGCTTGAATGAAAAAAGGTTGAGGGATTCTTACAAAAAAAAAAAAAAAAAAACAAAAAAAAACAAAAAAAAAACGATTTTGGTGTTTTTATAATTGTTGCTGTTTTTTTTATTATTGCGTGATTTTTTTTAACATTTTTTATGACTTTATTTAATGCGTTATCGTAAATTTCGTCTGAGGTGAAAAATTTACAATTTTTATTTAATTTTTATTCTATAATAAAAGAAACACCATACTGTGCTTATATATCGGGAGATATAACGTAAGAAACTATTTTGCAGTACAGTAGAGATTTCTGCAAGAAATTTCCAACGTCGTAAAAATGGGATACCGAATATCAGAATTATGAAAATCCGAGATCAAAAGTCTTTCAAAGCGAGTGCAAGTGAGAGAGGTGTTGCTAGACAAATTTATGGCTCACTACAAATTTCAATGTAGCGTATCTTAAATGAGAGAATGATTCGACCGAATGACTTTAAAATAAGAATCTTGGTTTCCTAAAGGAACTACACATGAAGGATTACGTAGGATTGGCCATCTGTCTAGGCGATTTAAATTCTCGATTGGTCGTCCTTATGAAAAATACAAATTTTCATGGTTTATGTTTAGGGGCAATGGTGATAGTGATTAATACAATTACAATAAACTCTACCTTCGCGGATCTCTATCTCCCGGTGAAAAGGACCCTGAAAGCCCTGTTGTCGTTCTGCAAAAAGTTGCAAAAGTAATACAAACTTCCAAAACCGAGACTTGGGCTTGCTGTGTGAGTTCCTTATCCACAAAGTATATCTTTGTATCCATATAAATTTCACTTGACACAGAAGCGTTTTGAACTTATGCTGTCAAGCTCTTACAGGTTCCTTATTAGGGGAACTGAGACTTTCTGGCAAACACACGACTTTAATATGTAAAGAAATGATCAGAAATATGTTATTATTTATATGCGTCTCAATATTTTCGTTTAGTTTTTTGAAGACTGGTTAATATATATACAGAACAATCAGAAGGACAGACCCACTTATTAATACAACGATTGATTTGTAATCATTTTCTTATTCTATTTAAGCACATCCGTTCGTCTCTTCGTCTTTCATTCTGTCTAATGCTTAATGTCTGTCTACCTATATCTGCGATCAATCTATAGGTAGCAGTTCTTAAGATGTTCTCATGTAATTCGGTACAATGACGTGTCTTGGCCTCAGGCAATTGAACTGGATCAGACTACTTTTGTGACCGTCTCCCCTGTAACGTCTTGGTTTGAAAAAGTCGTGGTAAGAAATAATATTTCAAAGTTCGACATTTTGCGATAAAAAACTCGGAATGTTATTATTTCGGCACATTGTACCTTAAAATTCCCGTGAGAAGTAATCGTTTGTTTGGCAAAAAGATCTAAATTTTAATATTTTACGAGTAGCAAATTTTTACCTTAACTCGTATAGGTTAATTTATTAGGCTCAATCCCATGTAATGTCATCAAATGCATGCGTTCATGTGAGACGGCAAAGTTTCATTTTTTTCAATATTTTATGACAAAACGCTTGCAACGTGCAGAAGGAAGCATCAGAAATCCCACAACGTCAATCAGCATCAAATTCCGAATCGATTTCAGCATGTCCGTGCGTCCGTCTATGTAATATCTGTTGTAAACATTCTCCTGTCTCCCATCTAAGACTTTATCGACCTCAAATTTGGCAGAAACATTGGAAGTTCTTGTACGCAAATTGATTTGAAAATGGGCCAAATCGATCGAAGGACATGTCCACAGTACCATGCAAACTGAGAGCACCTTTGTTTTTCAAAAAGAATAAAAATTGCTTTTTTTCCCTTACTCATAGGCAAACAAATGTACAAAAATTTGAACGGGTATTCTGTGAGCGATGCTGTAGTATCTGTACAAAAATGGGGGAAATTGACCACGCTTACTCGATATTATAGGGTATCAACATTTAATTTATTTTTCAATACCTTTATAGGACGCAGAAATAAGCTCCAAAAAAACCATAAAGTATACATATATATAAATTCTTGGCCAGTTTCGAATTTGGAATACATCTCCGTCTGTTCGTTTGTCCATCTGTCTGTCTGCGCAACTGCGTAGTATTTGTGTCATAATGAATATATCGCTTATAAATTTTCAAAGATTTGGAAGTAACTTAAACTCTTCCGAGGCCACGCCTACAACGCCCACATGCTCATGCGACAAGAACTTTTATTTTGGAAAATAGAATAGAGTTTTCTATTGTTTTGTCTTTTTTAGGATAACGGTAATGGGTATAAAAGATTCGGTCACGACCGATTATAATGTTTTTGCTTGTTGATATTTGCTTAAGAAAAGAAACGAAGAAGTGTAGTGTGCGATATTGAGCGGTCGACCTTATCCGACTCTAATGTTTTCGCGTGTTTTTATCAAAACGATGTCGACTCTATTTCAGTTAGAGTTCGAAACTGTTCATTTACCTCTCGAGTTGGGATTGTAAAGAGTGTTTTTTTTTTCTTTTGCAAAATACAGTTTAATTAGACGGTATAATTAGCCTTTGCTCAAGTTTTTTGTGTGTGGACGTAGAAAATATCTGCATTCTTATTATGTACATTTATATACGTATGTATGTATAGTATTTTATAATAAAGTAATATCTTGTGCATATCACGATGTCAAGGCTTTTAGCTGCGTTTATTGTTTGAGTTTTATTTTAATTTTAAGTGAATTAAGTGAAAAAACCCCTGGACGGAAATTTATTTAATTTTTTTTAATCAATATCTTGCATCGATTTACTACACATTATTTGAGCTATATAAACTATACATTGCAATCTTAAAGAAAAAAGTAGGAAAGTAAGAAAATCAAGTCTTTATACTGTAGATGCCTCCATATTCGTGAATAAGTAATAAGTTTATGAAAGGTAAGCCATGTGAATAAGGGCAGTAATTAAGTAAAGAAGCGAACGGATAAAAAGGAGATGAAATATATTTTGTCATCACTTGAGGTATATCTCAGCTTGTCAAAGATTCATACCAATGATGCATTCAATCCATGAAAGGTTCTTTACCGGACTCCTCATACACCATTAAGTCTATCCACATCTTCCACAGAGAGGCTAATAATTACAATTTTGTCGCTACGATCCGTTCCTATATTCAATAATTTTGCTATGATCAGTCAATGCTTTTGTCTGCGTGTGTAGGTTTAGCGGTACATTCCTAATTTTGTTGTTTATCGGCTGTGAGTGTGGTTTTGGCCCAAATATTTATACACGAAATTTTGCTCACGATCTTATTTATTTATATAACATATATATGTTTTCGTCCCCTGACGATAAGTGATTTAATAAATAAAAAAATTTGGAGCCAGGTAATGTCAACGACCGTCTAGAAATGCTGATGGACATCATAGACGAATCTTTTGATAAAGTGTCGGATCACTTCGCCGCAAGGTCGACTCTGTCTCACCCTTCAGGGGGACCATACCGGAAAAAAATCTGGACAGTCCTTTCATATTGTTAAACCTGGACTGATAGTACCAAAATACTACTCTGACGGTGCAAAGCTGGAACTTGGCACAAGGGGAGTTCGTATATACGGCCCGAGATTTGAAAAGCTCCGCCTCTGGCAATGGAGGCAAGAGCTAATCTGCATTTATTTTGATAGTGACGCTGCTCTAAAAACCCTGAAAGGGCAAACGCTTATCAAAGCTTTTGTTGGAGCATCTTTATACCTTGAATAAGCATGGTAGCGTGACGTAGTGCATCTAATATTCAGGTCTCGAAGGCAAGGAAAGGGGTGACTGTGTAGACAACAGGGCATCCCTAAAGCCCTTGAACGTTTCTGTAGTTTACAGGCTTATATCGCAATGAGGACAGAAAAAATCAGCAAGCCATCGGAAGCAGAGTGCAAGACCACAGGAAGCAAAAATATTTATAAAATCATCCGGCGTGGCACATAAGCTGTTTAAACTGCGAAGAAGGGACACACGTCCCGCTAATTTTTAAATTATTCACACCGTTTAAAACACGGATACTGCGGCGCGACGACTATGTTCAGAAAATCGAGTCAATTTAAAATTCCAACTTCTCTATGATCAATTGTGTTTTTATCGCTTTAAAGAGTACTAAAACTAACACAAAGAAAACACGTAAAAAATTTAATATTAAATTAATAATTTGAATAATCTTAATTATTAACTAAATTAAACATTTTTCCTTTCTATTGTAAATTGTATAAAGAAAATTCACATAAACGCAGGCTCAGCCAGCATCTACATCTGTCTAGTCAATGTAAATGACTAAAGCAATTTAGGCGTATTCACCTTTAGCTCTCAATCGGGCGACGTGCGTTTACAACAAATAACACCATGATGAGCCTGAGAGGCTCTCATCAGAATCATGGGAACAATTAAATGTTACTGTCTTTGTCTTTCTTTATACTTTAATGTCATTTATTTAGCCCAAGAAGCTATATGTTTGTAGGTTGGCAGCCAAATAGCGCTAAGATTAACGAAACCGTAAGATTTTTAAATAGTGGTAACCTTGGAACGATATATTTCTATGTATATATATCTATATATACATCTCTGACATTCCGGTACAGTTGTTTAGGTGACGTTACTTTTTTTTTTGCACAACAATGGAAAAGTCGGAATTCGGTACGTATGGAATGTCATGATATTTTGACATGTTTATATATTCATGTGTATTCATTATAACAACTTCTGAATATTGTTTTCAATATAATACCAGTTACTACAGAAATTGTTGAAATTATTTATCAAAGCCATGCTAAATACTAGTACAGTACAAAGAGCGTTTCCGATTGATCTGGCAGTGAATACAATATTTCTATTAGTATTCTTCTTTCGTTCTATAAAAAATAGTTTTCGCGAGACAACAAAAAAATTTTTTTTTTACGCGGTGAAACGCACAAAAAAAGACCGCACAAAAATAGCTTTGAAGGTATCAATAAGTTTATCTTTCTATTGATTGAAGTGCGAGCCCCTAAGAGTTAGAGGTTCATTGGCCTTACCATGCCACTATATGGAACCACTCGCCTAACTCTCTATGATGAAGTTTTGAAATTGGTGGTAGAAAACTTTTTAAGATACAAACTGTTCGCAACAAGTAAAACTGCCTTGTATTAGAAAAGTGCATTGAATTGAATGCATGCCAAACGAGTAAAAAAGCTTTAGACTCGAATTGTTTGTTTGATTTCAAAGTTGAAAGAACTAAAGTTTGATTGAAAAAATTTTTAATAATAAATAATTATAAAATGAGTCGGAAGTCTTTAATTAATCATATGTTCGGAGTAGAATATCAACTTACTTGCTTACTTACTCACTTATGTCGTTGTTGTTATCTTTAAAAAGATAATAAAAACAATGAATAATTTATTTAAATAATATTTGGTTTTTTTTTTTTTTAAATTAATTTAAAAAATCAAAGTTTGACAGAAAACAATATAACTGATAAGTATTGACCTTTAATACTCTACGCTAAGTTGCGTACTACGTTTTCAAGCGAGAAAACGACCGAAGCAATTTTATAAAAATTTGACTAGTCCTCAATAGTCAAAGGCGTCAGTATTGCCAGGTGGAAGCAGCTTTTTCAATTAGCTTTCACGAGGTACAGGCAGACATTTGCATTCAATATTGGACAGATATCGTTGTTATAGGCTTCTTTCTGCCTGTTTACTCTTGGCTGAAGTCCTTACAGTTTCGAAGAAAAAGTGTTGGGGCATATGGCTGACTTTAAGCAAGCGCTTATGCTAATACAGAATATTTTTACCTTATGGGATCTTCAAATCTCCTATCTGGCCCTTTGCGTAAGACCTACGCTAGAAGATCATAATCCATTGGTAATGGGCGTAAAAATTGCCATATATGAGAGCAAAATGGGATGAAATTGCTTCACCAAAAAATCGTCGACAAATAATGTATACCGTGGCGACAGCTTTTTGCCTTCATTAGGTAAGAATTTGTCATTTTTCAAAGTTTAAGGAAAATTAATGTAATTTGGCGAGCTAAAGCACTGTCCATTAACTCGAAGTCGAAGGCTTTCATTTATCATAAAAAAAGAAATTATAGTTTTTGTGTACACACATATATATATGTATATATATAAATATTGTCCATCATTGGTATTCTGGTAAAGCAATTGCGTCCTATTTTCCTTTTGTATACGGTACATATGGATGGAGTTCGGCATTACATCGGCGGAACCGCTATCTTTGCAAAGTTATGTGTAATTTTCCTGAATTTATTTACGATGGATTTAGAATTGGATTACAAGAAAAAAGTTTTTTAAACATTTCTTGTGAGGCTTAAGTGTTTTTTTTTTTTTTTGTTATTTAAAAGCAAAGGGGCAACGAGAGCCCTCGCCAAATAAACGAATATTTTTTTAAGAAATTGTCAACCAAATGATTCCAAGTTTCAATCATATAATGGTAGACTGAAAACTTTTCGACTTAAGCAAGAAAAGAAATATTTTTTTGCAAAATTCGATCGATTCTCCATAACAACATAATCACTTTCAAAAGTAATGCAGTCAGTCTAACGGTCCTGTAACACTTCAATTGCTTCGTTATTCGTTAATCTCTTTTGTTTGTAAAAAAGTTTGCAAAGAACAGATTTTCTATTCGGTGATTTTTTTCCGCCAATGTGCGCAAACGTCGTACACAAGGTACAGGTCAGTTTTCTCATGCCTAAGAAACACGTCCTGCTTGCCTTAGTGGCTGCAGTGTTCAAACGCCCCGAACATTTAACGGCCCCTAAACCGGTACAGCCACGTTTCAATTCAGTTACCCGAAAATTCACTGCAGTAAATGAGGCTACAAGTTGCCTGGTCGCAGCACCCAAGTAGCCTTTAACTTACGCGGAGTAGTATTTGCATTTGAAAAGCAAACACATGGTTACAGATTGATATTGAAATTTTTCGCTTTCAACAAAAAACATTCATATCGACTCACTCGAATGATTATCAAACGAGAATTGCATGTGCAACATGGCTGTGATGAGAAGGTAAGGCGATGAGGACTTATCAACCCATGTATAAACAATACTCCCTCACTCTTGTGGACGAGTGCTGACATTTTCACGTTCAAACCAGAAACTTCCCGGACAGTCTACGTACGTTTTGACAATAGTAAGTAATAAAAAAAAATTCCGTCAATTTTGACAAACAATTGTATTATTTTTGAAAACAAGCTGTCAAAACTCTACGTAACTTGGAAAAGTCTAAGAGCGAACCACTCAAAGAAAGTGGTATGTTATTATGAAGCCATATCTGCTATTTGAAGCTCACTAGTTGATAATTGAAATGCACGGGTAGCTTGAAGAACGTACCGTCGAGGAAAACGTGAGTGAATTTTTAACTGGCGGTAGGCTTAAGTACTTTCAAGTGCTCGGTTGACTTCCATTCTAGGCGAATACAGACCTCGACCCTCCATAAAGTCTTTTCAGTTTCATTCTTGAACATTTAAGGTATCATTCAGGAAGATAATTAATAACTCAGAAGAAAAAAAAGGAAATCTTAAGACAAGGTGGATGTATAAAAAGACAAAAGATTATAAATAAAGATAAAAATTGCAAAGAATTTCTTAAATCTTAAAGAGCTGCTTGCATACATGAGATGAAGACATAAATCGAATTGAATGAAATGTAAACAAAATCGCAGCACCACAAAGTGGAAAACATATCCTCAATATGGCCTCTAGCGATCCGCAAGCGTAGTCGGTGAATAGACTAAGCGCACCCCGTAAGTATCTTAGAGAATCGACTTTGCACGATAATTATTGATTCTTATTATGCAGAAAAAAGTAAGCTGCGGCACGTGCCCTCATTAAGACAAATGCGGAGTCTTTGGAGGGCTTAACAAGCGCAAATATGCAAACAACAATTTGAAAAGAATTCAAGTCAGTTTGCTATTCCGGACGTGATTTAACTCCACCACCAAATAGAAGAATTGACGCCGTAGGTAAATAACACAAAAACTTAGATTAAGTAAACAGGTAAGAACATTAAGGTCGGGCAAACTCGACCATTAAATTTCCTACACCAGTTCGCCTAATACAAGTCTTCATTTATTTTGATGATAAAATAGCTTTCCAGTCTTATCTATGCTTTCATTTAACATGCTTTTTATGAGGGCACTTATGTGGAAATGGGCCCAAAAGGTAACCTAACGGGGTCTTAATTTAGCAAATCAATCTTCTTTTCAAAGACCTATTTTTCTACCAACTATTACGCCGTAAAGTAATAGAATTGGTTGCGATACAAAGGCTTCCTTTTTATGAGTAGTTTTCTGTGGGATGTGATCCGAATAATAAACCTTAGTATTATTCAGTTCTATGCCTATTACGAACCAATTTTCATCACAAAGTATTAAAGAGTAGAGCTTTTTATCGTATAAAGATTTCGTTTTCGGCAGTGTGGGATACAGAAAATAGACCAACGTGAGCCAAATATCGAACGGTAAATCCCTATGTCAAATTACTATTATATAGCTATCACTGTGGAAATGATGAAAATGAAAGCCTTCTCTTATAAAAAGAGTTATTTTACCTTCAGTAGAAAACGATTATGTAAGAGGGGATCGAAAAACATCAGCTCATCCGATCCAAATTTATAAATCACCGAAACTTTCCAAATTACATGTAACCACTTTTACAGAAAAGGGCGTTACATGCGGAGTGGTCCCTGCAAATGGTCCAATTCAAGTGATTTTTGACAGCGTCCGTCTCGTCAGTTTCGTTAAGATATTTAAAACTTGTAATCTATAGCTTGAGCACAAAAATCTATGAAGAGCTATCAAGCAGACGCAGGGACTGATGGACAGACAAGGGTAAATCACTTCCAAAAAAATGTTCCTGAATCGAATGGTGTAAGAAAATGTGGCTCTATCATCATGAACCCTTTAGATTATTTTTGAAAAACAACTTTCAAGTGTAGAGTGGAAGAATGCCACCATGTGCGCTTATCTCTTTTTTTACTGACGTAATTACACATAAATTTATTAAATATGAGTATGTTGTGTTGTCTTTACGTGCATGCATCTGTGCGCATAAAATATCTACATATTATTATTAATTATTTCTTTCGTTAACTTCCCATGTTATCAGAGTACGTTTGTTTCATTCGCGTACGCGTTATTGGCGATATATGGTGTGTATGTGTTTTGCAATATCTTTACGGTTTATGATTTTTAGCCATAACATAACAGAATTCTATTGTTGTTGTTGTTGTTGTTGTAATTGCTGTTTTTTATTGTTCATTGCAGTCGTTATTGTGTGTTTAACTTGATAATCAAATGTATTGAAAGCAAACGTATTTATTATACGTTTCTTACTTGAAAAGTTTTTAATTAGCTTTAATTTTTTTTTGTATTTTTTTTCTCTCTTTTGCAAAGTTAACGTTTTTTTTTTTCTTCAAATGCATTAGAAAAGCCACGATAACGAGAAGCTTGTTTAATATTACAATACATAGGAGCCTTGTTTCGATGTTCTTGAGATGGTTCTTGTTATACATAAAATGCAAGTACAAAAACTAATAAATAAAGTGTTTCTCATATTTTACTTTACTTTAATTATGTATGCATAGGCATAGGTATAGGTATGTGCTTACGTTGAATATGTACGCATAGATGCATCTTTTTGCTTGCATTCGTGCCAGATTTATCAAATAGATTTGTCAAATATTTATAATGAAAAAAATATTTTTTTTTGCCACGTCCGCTCCTCTGTCTGGCTGAACGACTACGTGTTGCAATCATGTTTTTCAAATTTTCAAATTTTCAAATTTTTATCTATAACAAGTTAAAGTGTTATATTCGAGCAAGAGCATCTATTAAACACCCTACTATTGTCATTAAATATTGAAAGGTATCCATCAAAATCATGGGGTTAAATTAAAAACCCAGGTCAATACTTGCCCAGATTTACCTGCCATAGACCTACAGCTGGAAATTTGCTGTTAACTCCATGTACTTGTATTCTTGCACCATCCTTGATGAGGCAGAAAAAGGGGAAACCATAGCTTAGGAACTGAAGCCAAGTGATAAGTTGTCACTCACTTAGTGAAAGACCTTATTTAGTGTGACAAATACTGTCAAGGCTATTGACGATAATGAAGATAGGGAATAGGCACAGGGAAAAAAAATAGTTGCAATGAATGTTTTGATATGATATGTTGTATAGAAACGAAAAGAAAACAGTAAAATATGTTATGGAGTGGTGTTAAGCTACACATATGTGTGGGTATATCTGAACTCATATTTTGATCGATCAATTAAGTACGACTTTTACTTTAACATCATTTACGGTGTAAAGAAAAAAATAAAGATCAAAAAATAGCGGGATAAATTTTCGATCCTCCAGCGGTTTCAACCAAGACTTTTTCTTTTACAATTGAGGTACTAAAGTGGTTGTTACATAGCAACACTTAATTTGTTTCAATGACGTTATAATAAACTAATTATTGAAATTGTGTTGAATAACTTTGTTGCGTTATATTTGGCTTCACCTCCTTTTGGCTTCACATTTCTCAATTTTTCTTAGTTCTCATAGCTCTAGTACTCCAGAGTAAACTCATTCTCTCTTCGTTTTCTTAGTATACTTAGTTTGCATCGTACCTTACGGCCACTTACCGGCTTACGAGTTTCAATGTGTGGGATATATAAGATCTTTGTGCCGACACCGAGAACGAAACTGACCCCTCGGGCGGCTAGTACAAAGAAGAGAGCAAAATTCTATTACTTTTATACTTATTGGTTGGGTCGATCGAAAACACTTGCGTTTCCTTCTCTCCGTTCATTATCATTCAACTGTTGTACCTCACCCTAATCAGGATAATTGTTCTCTCCATGTAAACATAAAGCAACACGTGTATTCGTTTTCCTATAACTAAAGTGAGGTCAGTATTTTCTGTCCTCATAATTTTTTGGTACATTTCGCTTCAATATTTATTTCCTACTCTTCGTTAGACAACTCTAACCTAAAATTTTCGTTTATATTGGTAGAAGTTTATTGTCTGTGAAAAAACTTTGGTGTATAAACAGAAGTAATACCATTATAGACGGGCAAAGCTGATCTGAAAATACTCTACACCACTTCACTTAACAAAATCAATCAATTCCATGCAAAGGCATAATTTGCATATGAGTCCTCATGTGCGAGAAGATCCATACTTTGAACTACGAATGTGCTGCGAATTTAATGCAGCTCCTTTCTTTGTCAATTTGCTATTAAGAACATATTAGAAGCATTTTGTGACATGAAGGTTCACCTTTCCTAGGAATGTTTATATGGAAAGGGATTCAAAAGGATGGTCCTTCCTATTCACTTTTTTTGACATTAACTTAGAATGCTGAGTCATTAACATTTTCAATGCGGTTGGCCCTTGAGCCAAAACACTTCAGTGTCCCGAATTTCGTATCCATCGGTATAAAAAAAGCTGGTTCTATCTTAAGTCCTTTTGGATGTTCAGGTGGGTGTTGGGTGTACAGGTGCAGGATGTAAAATGATACTTTTGTTAAACACAAAAACCAAAAACGATTTTCAGTTATTCCTTAATTAAATTTTTCTAAGGTAGTCTAAAATGTATTAAGCCTAACAACGTCGACAAATTTTAAAGGCCGATGTAAATGATCGAGAAATAAACTTGTGAGTTTCATATACGAAGTGAAGATTCAAAGAAGTACATCATTAGGTTTTGTGTGTAAGGGATGTAGGGATAAAATTATATAAAAACTTCCTTTCTTAAGAGGAAACGCTTTTAGACGAATTTTTTTTCTTTAGGTTCTTTTGTAATCATCTTAAATAACTTTTGCTTATGTATTCAAACGTGGCATCGGATCGGGTGCTTTATGGAGTTTAAAAAGTCAATTTCTTTAAAAAAAAAAATTGAAAAATTGTAAAAAAGAACTTATGGACTACCTTTAATGGGGTTGTTCTTGAAGCTATATTTTTGCGAGCCGACCCTGTCGTGATAATAGTTTAATGCATAATTCAGTCAGTTGGTTTCAAATATCAATAATAGGTTTTATGGGTATCAAGGTCTTAAGTTCATTTTGGTTCCACACTTATGTAAAGTTATTCCTACATATCCAATCATATTAGCTTCTCTTTGTATACAATTAGCTAAATGCCGCAGAGACAGACTTGCCTATTTACTTAGGACTGATATGGAAAATGGGAGGGTCATCACATTCGAAGTCAGTTAGTATGACCATTAAGTTCGAATAGAAGTATAGAGGAGAGGAAGATTGTACTTCCTCTTCCTTCTGAATGCAATCGTCACAAGATTGGCAGTGAAATTATGCCCGTAGCAATCCTTACAGGAAAAATCCGCGTGGTGGTCTTAAATAATTACATTAGAGTAACTGACCAAGACGTTTGACTATTAGACGACCGATCAACATGAAATTGCTATCAAATAGAAACCGATAACCATCATGTCCGCAAGGTAGCATTGCCCCGTATCTGACGATGATCGGAATATTAGCTTTCCGTTAACTTTTGTGACAGCATTAAATATAAAGCGGTTGAATGTAGCGTATCGTTATTCTGCAACAGTTAGTATTCATATTTTATTGCTATTATGCAATAAACTATTTTTTGTTTTCCAAACATTAAAAATTATTTTTATGAAGTAAAGAAATGATTTTTTTTTCTCTCGCAAAAAAACCGCAAAAGAAAAAAGAAAAAGATTTTACATAAACTAGAAAACGTTTACTTAAATTCAGAAAAGACACTCACTTACTTGCACACACACACACAAACACATACATAGCCGCATGCATACATGCAGAGGTAGATGAAAGAAACTAAAATCAGGACAGGAGTGGTTTAAACGCTTTGAGAAAGAAATGAATTAAATTTTAAGTTGCACACTAAGCCAATGATAACGCGTAATAAACAACCGCAAAATTGCATTCCTATAATATTTGCAGGCCTTTTTTGTAAAAATTCAATTTAGATAAAAAAAATAAAGAAGAAGCAAAAAAAAAACAAATTTAATAATTTATTCGGAATCAATTTAGAGATGTATTGCGCGAGAAATTTCATTGAATACATTATCTAAACTTAAAAATTATAAAAAAAAAAAGACAAAGAAGAAACAAAAATATTTAAGTGAACCTGTTGGAAGTGACTTCTGTTGAAAACATATGTGAACAAAAACAAACAGTTATTAACCTTAAAAGCGCACAAACACAACAGCAACGACACGAACCATCATAATAAATTACTTGAAATTATAAAATACTTAGTCATTTATTCAGGTTTAGGTTATCGCCTTAAGAAAGCAATACGCAAGCGTTTCAATGGGTTATTAAACCGAAAGGGAAATGATGCTGGGGGAAAGAGACAATTTACGCGCAATTTGAAAATCATATTTGCCCTGAGACGAAGCTTGCCAAGCATTATTGATCAATTCGTTAGATGATCTGGTCGATCGATCAACATTTGTTACGATTTCAAAGTGTTTGGTAATCATCCGGAAGGACTTTAAAATTTTTTTCATTCGTAGTAGATAAGCGTTTGAGTGAGAAACGCCCATTTCCCTAATGTATGACTGGCAGGCACGTTTGCTTTCAGTCTTTCGACGAATCGATGAACAAATCATCGGCACATTTGAAAAGGATTAGGATTTTCTTCTACTTATGAATCTGCACTTTATGGGCTTGCTTAAGCATAGTCCTAATGTTTATAACTGCAATAACCTTTTCTGTATAACCAGTTTCTTGAAAGGAACTATGAATGCCCAATGGGAGAAAAATTCATCTTACTAGGCTTCTTTTTTTGTTTTAGATGCAGTTCCTTTTCGATAAACTTTGCGAGGAAGTTGTATGAAAACAGCTAGGAAGAGTGTAGTCACCTGAATTAAAATCATGTAAATTTAATTAAATGGGGTAATGGATCCGCTTAGACCATTTTTACTTTAGAATTTTAATCTACTTTGTATATATTGAAGACTCTGCTTAAAATTCTGTTACTTGATTGGAAAAAGTGTGCTATTGAAGAAAATGTACTTTGTACATGTAATTTGCAACTTTTTTATTTCGGAATGATTTGAAACTTTTCCCTGTTCAACGCACCAACGTCTACTGTTTGATATTCCTCTATAAACATCAATTACAAATGCTTTTTGGAGTTCAAAATTGTTTTCGTTTGCAATCATTGGTACATAGAGAGCTATTACAACAGGCGGACGAATCAGCAGACGATCAAAAAATGAGAAGAATAGGATAAAGAGGAATAAGGAATAAGTGCATCTGACGGGATCTCAGATGTGTGCTTCCATTGCAAGCTGTGCAATAAAATTAGTATAAGATCTCCTCCTCAATCCTTTATTGTTGGCTACAAAAGCAACAAAGCAACTCCAAACACGACTTACTAGTCACGGTATTAATTACAATTTTTTTTAATTTATATTTAACCCCGTTTTTTTTGTTTTTATTTTACGGTCAAGGTCAGATATTCTTTGAAGTAAATCAAACAGAGGACAACAAATAATATCGAGAGATATTCTGTATTAATATATCCATATATATATATATATATATATATATATATATACAAAAAATTATATACCTATATATATAAGTATATATGTATATATATGTATATATAATGGAAACGTTTTGCACCAATTAGCTTTAATTAGCTTGAGACTTATGTTAAAAAAAAAAGTCCAGCGTCACAACTCAAATGTACATGAAATAAAAGAAAAGTAATAATAAAAATAATCAAACAAAGCTGTCAAACTCTTTGCTACCAACTTAAAGAGCAAAAAAAATTGGCCACACATATATATATGTATATATAAATATATATATTTATGATAGATTATCTAACAAAAGTTCAACCAACCGTTTAACCGAAAGAAAAAAATGGTCATATGCAAAAGAAAAAAAAATGAAAAAAATTTCGTAATTTTTTAAACTTTATTATTAATTTCTTATATCTCTCGTCTATCCAACATTACAGCACAAAAATCATTCGTAGTCTTTGTTAAGCAAAATTTACATTTCTAATGAGTTCGTTTCTTAAGTCTTTTGTCTTTGCAAACCAGAGCAGACACACGTTGCTTACGCCGACAGAGGTCAGGGTTTTTTTTTCTTTTTTTTTATGTATTGAATATATTGAAAATTAATTTTTTTAATTTTTTAAGTAAAAACAATATTCAAAGTACACTTTAAGAAAAAAAAAATTTACTGAACACTTTTATATTAGTGAAAAAATCTCGTGGCCCTCTGGGATAGTAAACATTTCGAAAGACATTGTTTTAATATGAGCCCCCACTCTGGTTGTAAGAGTTATTTATTCTGATAAGTTAAGGATCGATATTTTCAACAAGTCGCAAATTTTTTTTTTTTTCTTTTGTCTGGGCAGGATGGGCTCAAATGGCATAAATTAATGTTTGAGGGGAGATGCCATTGTTATGGTGACATTCAAAAAGGAATTTTGCCAAGAGCTTTAGTTGGCAAACTATTATTCCGATATGTAATCCGTAAGCTGCCAGAAAGCTTAAAAAAAGTTGGACCATCGAGGGTCAATATTTTGACTTGTTGGGCTGTAGTCTTTTCGCTCATAATGAGAGACAGTTCACATCTACGCATACTTTCAATGTAATTACAACGGTCCTAATTGGAAATTCATGGTTACTGTGGTTGCCTAAATCCTGGGAGAGTTACGCAATTACATAGGAAACGAAGGTTATTTGATACAAACGAATAATGGGGAAGTAGATAGAGAAGTAGATTTCGTCTCCATCAGAGGTGGGAGCACACCCATATAACTTGTCCTCATATGTCACTCGGGAATAAATCGTCTTGGGCGATTTATCCGATATTCTTATCTTATTGAGTACAGAGATATAGATTAAGCCTTTACGGTATAAATCGATTTTTATCGCATTTCCTAACCTGCTTTAACTGATAACATCCTAAACTCCAAAGTGATTGATAAGTACTTTAAAATGTCTAAAAAATATTGAGCCCAAGTTAAAAAAGATAAACATTCTAATACCTTAACCTTTCGAGCTATCTGACCTTCACATATAGGTTAGGTTGAGTAGTTTGAACGATAAAGCTTACGCAAGATTTCACTTCACTTTGCGAAACAGTTGTGCCATGAAAATGATTACATTAAAGGTGAAGGCATTAAAAAATTCGTTTTAATTTAAATAACTTTTATTCTCTTTTTCTTAACTTGCCAGCATTTCTGTTTATATGAGTCATAGCGTGAACCAAAAAGGTTTTCCTTAGTTATTTAAAACTATTTCTGGTAAATAAAACTTTATAGCTTTTTGTATGTGTTTGTTACAAAATTTTCTCGTTTTGATGGGAATGCAAAATAAATAACGGATAATGACCGACATAACATATAATGTTTAGCATTTATTAGAAGTAATATAAAAAAAAACGACTTGCTTTGCACTCAGGGTAAAAATAAAATTAAAGAATTCAGCAAAAATTTGTGTAGTAATAGCAGTAACGATAATTCATTTTGAACCCATTTTACTTTGTTATTTCCTTCTTAAAACTTCGTTCGTATTCCTCAAATGCCAGAGTCCGCTATTTGCTAAGAAATCTTTCAGTTACATAAGCAGACAATACATCCCTAGTGGCACAGCGTATGCTATATTAAGTGTAATTGTCAGAAGGATTTAAAGTCGGCCTTGAATTTATTATATATATCAGTCGATTAAAAATCATTTTTTTAAATCAATTGAGGAATGTCTGTCCATCTGTCCATTTAACATTTGTTCATGTGTTTATGTTTTCAACACCCAGGTCCCATCTTTTTAAATATTTTAATGAAATTTGATACACTAAAGTTTGCAGATGCAAAGACGAACTTTATGGATTTCCATGCGACCATTTCTAACGCTCGTCACAGAAAATCTTATTTTGAAAAAGTTATTATATGGAAAAAATTTTGCAATTTTGATACTTTCTCAGTAAGAATTGCCAAGCACTGAAATGTTAATAAAAAAAACTTTGAATTCGATTGACAACGGGTTCTCACCTCGTTTCCTTAGAAACGTTCTCTGGAAATGTGGTTTACGTGACAAAGAGGTCTTATGTTTCATATTTTGTGATGAAAACTATTTCATTATAACAATTTGACATCGAATTTATGTGTCAACTTCAGACCCAGTCAGATAAAAGATATGCCGTTAAATGAACCGAAGGTATAGTTTCTTTGCATTTCATTGCGAATGTGTTAAGCGGAATGATGCAGGCCGGCCTTGCTCGACTAGAATGTTCTTATTCGTTACTTTCATTTCACGTTTAAAAGTCTAAACATAATTCTGGACATGCAGTGATGGGATCCTACTTTAGACGTTTTAGTGTGCACTGATTAACCCGGGAAGTAGATAAAGCAATGGAAGATAAAACAAATTTTAAACATAATAATCTCACCTGCAAAGAGGAATACCATGTTCCAGGAAAAGAAAAATTTTTGCGAAATGCAAATCTTAAATGCCGTACCGGAACCACGTATCTAAAGCTTATTAGGTTGAAATTTTACGTGCAACTCTTCTCTACCAGAGCAACACGTCGTTTTGTCGATGAATTAAAATTTATCGATTCAAAGGCTGATTTGCAAGCTCATTCTTCCAAACACAAAATATTTTAAAATAACTTCTCCAAAAAAAAAAAATAGGCCGATCGAAACTAGATTTAAGTCATATTTGCAAGTCATATTTGTACAGTAGCAGTACGGTATGGAAGATGAATAAAATGAACGATCGAAGAACTATGATGGATTCACTTTTTTCATTATGTGTTTAAATTGCAAACGTGTATCATATTTACGGATGAGAATCATTAACACTTCTTTTTTACCTTACGGCACACCCATAAGAACGATTATGGTAGGTCTTTGCGCGCGTATTGTTAATACTCTGTTCGTCTTATCTCACTAACTCTTTGCATTCCGAATTTTTTTTTTTAACTACCCTTAATGAGGTCAAACAATTTGGAAAAAAGGCATAAACATCGATCTCAATAAAAAAAAATTAAACACTCGGAAAACGACACATTTACCATTTGAGAAAAAACATTATGGACAACAGTGTCGGGAGTGTTCGAAAAACTGGAACGATCCGAGCCATTTTCAATAACGTTAGTCCTTGGATCAAAGTACGTTTATGTAGCAAATTTCATCAAAATATATCAAAAATTTCGACCTACAACTTGAGTAAATAATACTGGATAGATATCAGACGGGCAGACAGACAGACGGACAGATAGGTTTAGATCAATTTAGAAAATAATTCTGAATCGATCGGTATAATAAAAGGTGAGTCTGCCTTAAGCTCCTCGCGGCTTACATGCCCGGTGTTACACAAGTCCGCAATACCTTAACATGCCTTGTATCACAAGCAGTGTGAGGTATAAAAAGCCTTTTATGATTCTGAAGATTTCCGAATCTAGCTCGATATAGGTGTTGATGGAAGAGATACAATGTCCCCAAAGAGATGAAAATCTTAGAAATTGAATTCATTTTAATTTTCTTTCTCACAACTCATTGCATACGATGTGATATCGTATCGCTCTTTTTTCGGCTAATATGTGATAATTTTTGCACTTTAGTGTAAAAATTATTGAGAAAATTTTTTATCCTCTCTTACCAGAGACACATATTGTTTTTGTTTTTGCTGGCATCTCAACGCTTTTTTTTTGTTTTTCTTTTCAACAACGAGATAATTAAACAAAATTTCGCTTTCAAGCCCAACTTAAATTGAGTGTAAGAGAGAAGAAGTTGAAATGTAACAAATAAAAAAAAAAAATTGTTGTGAAAAGGTAGATAAAAATAAAATAAAAAAAAAAGCGATAGAATTACAATTTGTTGCTAGTAGAGCTTTCAAATGCTAGGTATGCGAATGATCGGAAAGACAAGAAAAAAAAAAAAATAGTGAACTTTAGCTTTAACAACAAATTTGGAGCTTTTTCTTATGTCTTTCGTATGCTGAAGGCAGTTAAACAACTTCAACTGTTTAATGTTATGTTTTGCATGTGTTGCCGTGTGAAATAATAATGCAATACAACATCAATGCCTACTAATACAGCTGCGGCTCTTAACCACACCGTAATAGTTATACAGTGGAACTCTGTTATGGTTTTGTCTGGCAATAGAGTTAAACCATTTATATGAAATAATGCAACTAAAAAATATCAACAATAACAACAATGATAATAAGTGAACGAAACTTTGGTAACGATCTATAGGTGGTTGGTAATATCTATGCGTTTATTAACTTTAGTGTGAGCCGACAACTTTAGGCAAACGGCCACAGTTGCTGACGGGTTTTTTTTGTTGTTGTTATTGTTTACATTAACTAAATTCGCTTATGATCTTTTACTCAACTAAAACACTACCGAGAGATAGCAAAGCAAAGCTTAAAGGCGTGTAATTAGTACAAAAAAAGAAAAAAAAAAAAAAAAAGAAAAGAAAAAAGAAATATATAAAAATACCTATATACAGATATGTATATTTTGTTAGTGTTAAGAAAGGTTGTGTTTCTCTTTTTTGTTTTTTGTTTTTTTTTTTTTTAAATTCAATGCAAAACTTACTTACTTACGTCTTCAAGAATGAATAAATTTAATAGTAAAATAAGAAAATTATTTTCTACATACGATACAAAATTAAAGCAAGCTTTGCCAAGTTTGTGATGACAAAGGAAAAAAAAATTTTAATGCTTTTGTATTTGATTTCGCATAATTTACATTAAATTCGAGTTAAAAAAATAAAAATATATATATATATATATATATATATATATATATATAAATAATAATAATAAAAAATTAAAATAAATAAATAAAAGCCAGAATCGAAAGGTTATCCCATCCGAGCTTCAACAACAAACCGTTTAAAAGTAAAGTAAAAGCTTTTTCTTTTGTTTATAACAAAATTGTTTTTTATGTAACGTAAACGGTCACGTTACAGAGAGTCAGTCAAGTCAGTCAACACAGACAGACAGACAGACAGACAGCCAAGAAAAGCATATTTGTTGTTGCTGCTATCAAAAAAAAAAAAAAAAAAAAAAAAAACCAAAAAGTTGTTGCCCAAGGGTTTTTTTGATTGTGTGTTTTTTT